>CCAG010012733.1:0-22081 GCA_001077435.1 Glossina morsitans morsitans
AAAACGCAACTTATCCTGCGATACCGGTTTGGATAAAAATAAGGCATTAGTTAATAAACGAGGACCAAAAATCAAAACAACCTTGAAAGGGTTGTTGGATAAAACCGGTCAGCCGGTTAATCATATAAACTGTGACAAAACAATGGGAAATAAAAATAGCGCTCCAAAAATTCAAGTAGCAAGCCCTGAAATTACTGGCGGAGCTGAAATCAGTTGTAGAGATGATCGAAGGACCAATGCATTTATTGAAGCAAGCCCTGAAATTACTGGCGGAGCTGAAATCAGTTGTAGAGATGATCGAAGGACCAATGCATTTATTGAAAGGCGCATATTACCCCCACGAGCCGCAAAAGATAAATCCGTATTTGGTAACAAAGTTCGTTCTAAAATGGAACCTTCTAAACCTTAATGAGAGTCGAGATAAAGAAGAAAACGTGGTTTCCGTTTGGCATTAATAGATGAGCGATTGTATAAATTTTTCTTTGTTTGCCTTTTATTTATATAGGACAGACTGAATATCATGTACTCGCAACCTTTTATGGAAATAAAGCATTTATTTTTCTTCAAACCATTAGTGAAACACAAATATGCTGTAATCTATCTTTTGCCTTTGGAACGTGTATTATAGTATCGTAATGCGATAAATTGCAAAATGAAAGTTTAATAAAAAAGTATAATAGCTTTACGAATGAAAAAGGAAAAAGTAGATTGGCTAAGTAGCTAATATGGCTAAGAAAATGCTTAAGACTTAGAAGACTTGATGTTAAAACAACCTTTTCTTTTTGTTAGTTTTTAGTTAAATTCCAACATGAGTAATGTGTGAGTGTATGTGTGTTCGGATGTAATGTAATAAAATGAAATACATCGGCCAACAAGTAAGTAAGGGAAATGTATTCGTCTTAAAATGAATTTTCAATACCCACCACCTACCTCACTGCTTCTCTGCTCGCTGTTATCAACTAAAAAAAACCTAAGCTTAAACCAAACATATAACTGAACACAATTTTTAACAAAGTCAAACATTGTATAAAGGAAAAATTCAAAACGAAGAGATCAAAACTGTTCAATAAAATTCACAGCTGGTGTCATGTTTTTTTTTTTGGGAAAGAGAAGCGCTTTCTATAGATTAACTCGAAAACTACTTCTTACTTACTCTACAATTGAAAACAAAAGCCAAAACTTGATTATCGAAAGTAGATTATTCTTAAAGAGTTTTATATATCGTACGATAATTGGGAGGGTATCTAACTACACACGAACATTGGCCGATGTATGACAATATTTGCCTTATATAGCTTAACTCGGGTAATATTGTTTTCAACAATTGATAATAAGGGCCTGATTCAAAAACACCGGCCGCTTTACATGGCTTAACTCGGGAAGTATTGTTTGTAACAATAAGTAACAAGTATGATTTTGAAAACAATCGCCCACGGATGACATAAACCGCGGTTATCATATTCGGTACTTGCCATAAGTACAGTTTGCAACTATTAGGCCATAACAAATTTTTATTCTGACCCTTGATTTATTCCAATACCAACCGACAGAAGATATATCTAAATTTAATCAGAAAAAAAGTGTATATAATCTGGAGAATTTAATGTACCTTATCATGGTGGTGGGTTTGAGAAAATCATTTTAACCTTTAAATTTTTGGTCTTAGAAAGAACTGTTAAAAATGAGATTTGTCCTCTCTCTTAATCGAAATCGAAAGCGTAGTCCGTAGTGAACTAAGGATATTTTAAAGTCGCTAATATTGACACCTTTTTTTTTTCTTGTTCTTTACTTGAAATGAAAACAAAGCCATCCTTTAAAGGTGGTCAAATAATTGTTGTCAAATATTAACATGATTTGAGCATTGACAAATATGACAAGTGACAATAATAGGAAAACGAACAATGAACAAGTGTGCTCAATATCCCCTTGTTATGGGGCAATAATAGAGGAGCAAATATTAAATTTATTTAAACTTTTCTGTTTTGTTTGTTCGGCACAGGTATCCTAAAGCCGCGTATTATTTGTCTGTGCTTCTTTTTTTATTTCCTCATGCTGGGGGAAACATGGGCAGGCATATATGAAAAATTAAATGAAATTATTATTATGGGGTGTTGTTTTGTGTACTTATTGCTGTTACGATTATTTTTCTTTTAACGTGTGTTTTTTTCTTTTGTTCTTTTCATAATTTCTTAAATCTTATTTTAGAATTCCATATATATACATATATATACATATATATATATACATATATATATATATATATATATATATATTTATTTATTATACACAATTGTAATTTGCTTTTTTTCTTATCAAATTTTTTTAAGTTTTAAACATTTTTCTTTCCCAATTTGCTTACTGTACACCGTTAGTGCAAATTTATTCTTTTATCTTTATAGATTTTTTTTGAAAACAATTTCTGGGCTTCTCGTTTTTGTGATTGTTCCGCCAAGTGTTAAGTGCGATCATTACATATTAACTAAACCATCTTCATCGTTGTAGTTGAAAAAAAGATATACACTTACATGAGCTTTATATAAATATTTTTCTAACTTTTTACAGACAAGGCAGTCCTTAGTGTGTTGCATGCATTATGTACTGCGTTTCCACTTTTACTTGTTACGCTATGTGATTTAACATTTAAATTTTACCATCGGTATGTGCTTGGAAGACAGACAATTGTCACAACACCATTCGGCGAAAACTTCTTTAGTTATCATTTTAAAAGCAGCATCTGACAAACCAACACATGTTCTGAAAGTATTATCGTTTTAATCAATTTCATTATATTTAATATACTAACAACAACATACCGATGAAAGAAAAAATTACATCCCGATTCACAGAAGATCGCTTCCTCATTATCGTTGACTTCCTTGTGGCAAATGCCACAAGGATATATTGGCGGTGCATTGGGATTATTCGGATTAAATATCATTGGCTGACCAGGTGGATACATTTTTCCGGCACCCATAGACATTGGTTTTGGTGGACCCCCCGCATTCATGGGATGGTTGCCCATTGGGCGACCCATTGGTCCCATGTGACCTCCACCAGGGCCGCCAAACATGGCGGACGGACCGCTCATTGGATTATGGTGGGGATGTGGTGGCATTCCATGGTGCGGTCCATGCGGATGGGGACCATGATGATGAGGACCATTCATGTTGCCAGGTCCAAGTCCCGCCCCTGCTCCGGGACCCATGTGTGGACCACCACCCATCATCGGATGCGGTCCGCCCATATGATTAGAGGGGCCTCCCATATGGGGACCCATGCCTCCCATTGGTCCGTGCATCATATGTGATTGATGACCTCCTCCAGGGCCTCCGTGATGATGATGATTCATAAGCTGAGAATGTGGTAAGCCACTGAGATGCGAATGGGAGGACGGCGGTTGTTGAGGAGGTAGCATCTGATTTGATCCGGGTCCTGGGCCTGCCATGTTGCTATTGTGCATACCGACATTGCCTCCTCCGGCATTGTTGGGTTGAATATTACCATGGGGTGATTGTTGAGGTTGTTGCATAGGAACATTAGGATGCATTTGCTGGTGCATTGGTCCCCCGCTATGTGGACCACCTGCCGATCCGCCTGGAGGACAGGACGGACCATTACTATTATTATTATTACCATGCATGTGATTCATGAGAACTCCGCTATTATTACCGCCCATCGGACCACAACCACTAACAGGACTAGCACCACCCATGTTATTAAGAGGACCATTGCCGCCGTTGTTATTTACATTCCCTGGCAACGCTGGAGAAGTTAGCGGACTTGGCCCATGTCCACCAATGTTGTTCATGCCGCCTGGACCGGGGCCTGGACTAGGCCCTGGACCTGGTCCACTGCCGGCACTCCCACTCATTGAATGATGTGGAGACATGGCAGCTTGACCGTTGCCAGGCGCTGGCGAAGTTGTAGGCACTGTCGTGGGCGCAGTAGACGTCGTTGTTGCCGAGGCTGAAGACGTGCAGGAGGAAGTTGAGCTTGATGACACAGGTGCTAAAGGACCATTCGATGTTATATTAGATGAAGGTGAAGGTGGTATCCCCAAGCGTCCCGCTGCAGGCGAAAGTAATGGATTCTGCTGATTCTGATTGCTATTGCTATTATTATTGTTATTAGGGTTATTGCTGTTATTATTGGGATTCGAGGCCATACTGTGAGCGGGAGACATACCACCATGATTTGGCATACCGGGAGGTTGCAGTTGGCCGCCAGGTCCAGGTCCGGGACCTGGGCCACCGGACATTTGATTCGCGGGGCCGTTACCTAAAGGACTGTGCATTGGTGGACCCATTTGTCCATTATTCATGTGAGGCGGAGGTTGATTTTGACTTTGAGACTGGGACCCCTGCTGTGGTCCTGATTGTTGATGAGACGGTGGTGGACCAATTGGGCTACCCATAGCAGCGCTCATTGGTGATCCCATTGGCAGTGAATTCATGGGCGACCCTTGTCCAGGACCAGGACCACCTTGCATGGGCGACCCCATAGTACGGGGCCCATTTGGTCCAGGCCCACCCATCGGTGAGAGGCCACCCATACCCATGTGATGTGGTGATATACTAGGACCCATGCCTCCCATAGGACTCATGCCACCCATTCCAACCATTCCGCCCATAGAACCCATCGGAGGACCTCCTGGCCGACCATGGTTCATATGTGGTGGGAGCCCTACACCAGCACCCATGGGACCATGGACTGGTCCTCCCAAGGGACTTCCCATTCCCATTGGACTCATGCCACGCATTGGGGAACCGCTCATAGGATGATGATGCGGGGGACCGCCAGGATGATGTGGATGCATATGTGGATGCATGTGCGGCGGACCGTGTGGACCACCCATCCCCATATGAGCGCCGGGGCCAAAATGACCCGGTGGAGCGCCCATATGATTCATTGCTGACATTGAACTTGACATTTGAGGTGGAGTATCGTCAAAAGGGTTCGTTGCCACAATAGTATCACCAAATCCCCCCATTGGGGGTGGTGGCAGCAAATCCTGTGGTGTTGGAGGAGTTTGCGATTGTTGCATCGAACTAGCCGCCGCTGCTGCTGCTGCTGCTGCAGCAGACGTGGCATTCGATGTTTTTCGTCGTTTTTTCGGATTACTCGGCGCCGAGATTATTTCCGAAGTTGGAGGAGGCGCTTTGAAGTCGGGAGGACACAATCCTCCCGCTGGACCCTGCAAACGATATGGCGCCATACCGAGATTATGGGTCATGTTGGAAGTATTTTTTTTCCGAATGGTGGCAGATTTTGTTTAACGCGACCAGGTAAAAAATAAGTGGAAATGGCCTGTAAAGCGACAGGCTTCTCGTCGATATGAAAGCAAATAAGCCAATAAATTCAAAACTATTTGAAATCGTACTTCGATGATGTTGTCCCGTCAATTATTAATTGATGGTAATGCAAGTGCTTGTAGAATTATTATTTGTATTGAATATTGATTCTGGCACTTGAATGAAGAAACATTAAAATCCATACTTCAAGCCCATTCTGCAAAAAGAAGAACGATTAGATCGTTAAGTATGCAACTCACAAACGTTTTTTACCTCTTATTATTGCTTGTAAACACTTTAATTATAAAAAGATTTTAGCAACTAACCATGTCCAAAATTGTTTGACTTTACTTTGCAGCAGCTTGATGCTAATTAGAAAACTGCACTATTGCTGCTATGGTGCTTAGCACCGCGATTTTTATTCAATGCGATTAAATAAATTGCATTATTTTGCTACTTTATGCAAATTTAATAAATAAGTATTACAAATACTTTGCCGATACAAATTTTATAGAACAGCAAATATAATAATAACAACAACACATTGACTACGAGTGGTAAATTTTTTCTCTTGGACTTATTCTTACTTTTCTCAACACTACTATATGCTGCTTCTTCTGAACTTTTTTTTTGTTCTTTTTGCACCACCGCTCACTTTCCTTAAAATTCCATATGAAATTTACATCTTTTTAAAGGTCTTGTTGAAAATTTATGCAATACGATGGCTATAAAAGTAGTGTCTTTAATAAGCTTTAGTTTTTATATTAAAATTTACAGATGTTGACGACCAACAGCAACATTGCGATGCTCTGCTTTTCCTCTTTTTCGATAAAATGTTCCACCTTCGACAGATTCGTTGCAAAAAAAAAAAAAAAAAAAAGGTTTACTACTCTTTGCACATAGAAGGCTTTCAGTCAATAATTTAACATATTTTAGACGAACATTTTGTAATCTTTCAATTTTTTTCATTTAATTATCGATTCTATTCAAAGTTAAATTCGCAATTATTAACATAGTTTCGCTTAATTGCACGAAAATAATGAAAATTTGTTAATTTTCTTTCTACTTTCTGATAATTCTTGTACACAAACACACGCCATTACAGAGTTGTACTTTCCGTCACTGACAAACATGAAAAATTCATGGATTTTTTTCTTATTTTCATTTCATAAAATGTAACCCTGCTTAAATGTTAATAACTACAGAGTTGCAGTTACGTTCACCTTTTATGCAGCGCTAAGATGAAATACGTATACAGTGGGCAATGTCATGAAAATGCAAACTAAAGAAATCCTTTTTTTTTTATTTATTTATTGACGCTCAGGTAACTTCGGAGCCATTAAGGCCTATTGGTGTCTTTTTAAGACATAGAAAAATCCAAGCATCAAATAGTCAGAAACGTTACTAGATAAATTTTTTTACTTCGAGCTTAAACACCAAATTGTGAACCAATATTGTTAAGAGAAACGTTTTAATATTTAAGAGAGTCGCCAAGATCGTTTGCTTAAAGTCTAATTAACACTAATTTTTCGGTTAAAGTGTACAAAATAGTTTAAAAAATTAAGCATACCAATTGAAAATTAAACATTAGAAGAAATTTACGAAAACCACACCGTTCAAATGCAATATAGTATTAGAAGAACATCTTAAAATAATAACATAACTGCTTTTTCTTTAAATCCTTCAAAACGTGATGTATTACATTTGAATAAGAATAAGCATAGCAACGTGTTTTCCTGTTAAGTAATTTTTCTAAAATTAAAAAATAAAAAACATTTTCTTGAAATCTAAGTTTTGAGTATTGAGCATATTTTCCGTTTATTTTCTAGCATTAACAACTTCCTTTATTTAAAAAAAAATGTTACTTTAAAAGGATTTTCATATAAATTCGCATTAAAAGCTTCCTTAATAGGTGAGCGCACTTAATCAGAATTTGTGCAATCACATCATGCATTACTAATAGTTATAACAGATGTATTCCTTTCTTTTCTTGTTTTTGCTTTAAGAAAATTAGCAAAATCAAATAAAACGCAGCACTTGCAGCATTAACTGGATAAAGCAAATAGAGTAAAAAAAAAGAAATTTCATAAAAGAAAAACCAGTTTGTGAGAAGATGCACATGCATTCACACGTCAGTCATATACAGCAACATTTATATATTCGTGGGTTACTTACACTACAAAACTATGTTATAAAAGAAATCAAACCTTTTTTTCTTTTTTTTTTTTATTATCCACGTACCCACACACAACTGGTTTTGGTCAAACTTCCTCAAACAAGGCAATAGTGTATATTTTTAAATCCATCACCATAGGATGAGAATTTACAATTTATTAAACACTTTGATCGGTTTGTAACTCTTGTGAAACTTATTAATGACTATTGATTGATTTCTGGATTGGATATCCGATCTGCTTAATAAATCTTTTAAGTCTTTCTTTTATTCGAGCGTTCAAAAAAAAAGACAAAAATTTATTAAAAAACGAAAAATTCAAGCAATTAAAGTAACATTTCTCTATAAAAATATTTCTTCGATAAATTACGATTTTTAATCGATAAGTAATGTGTAAGTCTAGCGGCTATTAGAATCACATAAAAATGCCGCGCGACTACAACCGTTATACTAAATTAAGGATAAAAGTGCGATTTACATACGTTTCTCTTATGCGATATGTATTAAAAAGTCGCCTCCAACTCGCAATACGATTTTTGAATTGTATTTCTTTCTCTTCGAATTTCCTTTTCTTTTTTTTAGGTTTTTAGGGGAAAAAATAAACTAAAAAAGAAGAAAACAAAAAAATGCAGTTGCTTATCGTGCGAATTTCATTCAAATACGTTTGCAACGTGACTTGAAATGAAGTGTTAAAATTGACTACATACTTACCTAAAAATACATTTCTCAAATATTTCACATAAATCTTTCAAATGTCTTCGCAAATCATGTACATAACATATAACACATATATCGGAACTAATGATATTATAGAAAAATAAAAACGAGTGTTAAGCTTTCATCGTGCTGATGATTTAAGCGTAAGTGATCGATATAATGTATAAAGTAATTTAGTTTTACTTTAATAAATAATTAATGGCTTTACTTGTCTTGCCAGAATAATCTAATAACTATTCAATAGTTTTTGCGTGATTACATTACATTCATATGTCGCACTTTACATATGTTGTATGTCGCATGTTATATATGTTTTTAATCATTTTTTATGTTTTAAGCTATAATTTGCAAATGCATTTACAAACTATTAACCTTATTTTTTATATAGAGCTTGAGCGAATGCCGGGTAGTTAGTTGGTGAGAGAGTTTTTATATCCTACGCCGGCTGTGGTGGTACAGGGTATATTAAGTTTGCGCGGACGTACGCAACAAGCAAAAGTGTTTAAGATAGACCCATCCTTTATTACCTCCGTCTGATCTCTGCCCATGTAAATTTGTGTTCAACGTACAGGTCGATATTTTGATGAAATTTCGTTTTGATCCAAAGGCCAACCAAGGACGGTCGGTCCATTTCTTTGACCACTTCACACATTACACTTTATTTTGATTTTTGAAAAAACTGTGCTATTTTTAGAACTTCGCAACAAATGCCGCTTAGTAACAGTAACGTTGGTATGAAAAATTTGGTTCGGCGGTAGCATTTTTTTGAAACCCCTCTCAGATAACGATTCCTACGAAAACGGAATCTTTATATGGTAAGAAGGTCTAATTTCCAATATTTCAAGGTGCAAGTTGGTTTATAATAATAAATTGACAAAGAAAGCAACCTTGCCGAATTTGAACCACGTAGACCTATTTTTTGGATACCACCGCATATAAGAAATCTCAAGAAATGATAACTCTAATAAGCCAAAAAGGCATAATTGTTCATGTCTTTGATGAAAATTTGCTCACACTAGGAATTTGGTATAAAAATTAAGTGGAGCAAGTTTGACATGGTCCCCACTCTATATGAGATTTCCCAGCGTGAGTAATCCTTTCAGAAAATAATTTAATTGTCAATATTTTATGATGAAAATTGATCTGTATCAAAATAACCAAAAAATGAGGAGGAGGGAATTTGGATCATACAGGTCTACTTGTAGATTGCAGTAGGGCTTAACATGAAAAGCAAGGATTTATAAGGAGAGAAAGTTTAGACTGCTGTCTTTTATGACGGAAACTGAAATCTAGTAAAATTTTTGGGAAGTAAATTAAGTTCTCTGAATTTAGGTTAGGTCATAGGAGCTTTTGAAGATCCTCCTTTCATGAAAAGTATGCCTTTACATGGAAGTAATATGTAATTTTTGATGCATTATTGCCAAAACGAATCTACGGGACGAATTTGTGTAGCGTATCTAATGGTCGCTCTTGTCCGACTATAATCTTTTTGTTTATATTAAAAAGAGTTTTATATGCGTAGCATGAACACCTAAACTGAACTAAAGACTGTACAAATTTCACGAAAAAAGTGGTAAACTATGAAGAGTTTGTTAAATGTGGGCGGATAGGCGAATAGAGGTGTTTTTTGTTTCTCAAGCAAAACCTAAAACGAAATGATAAGAAAAAAGTTCAGTCAGCATTTGCTTCCTTAAACCAAGCTTTTGGAGTCATAGCAGTGATATTAATAAATGAACATTCCTACCGACTTAGGGTGTATTGTTTCCGCTATTCACACTGATCAAGAATGTATTAATGAAATATCGCCTTAGATGCACATTTCCAATATTATAAAACTTTGGTTAATGTATTACTTAGCTTTTTGACAAGTATAACAAGAAAGAAACTTATTTTCGGCGGTGGCCGAATCTCGCATACCCACAACTAAATTTTTCGCATTCAACTCTCCAAGTTCTTTTATTTGATACCCATATCGCTTGCATTATTAAGAAAAACTTAGTTGCGGTGCCATATTCATTTTAATATTAACCCATTTTCAGGCAGATAATATAGCCTCATTTAAGGAGTGTACAAAATAGTTTCAAACATTCCTTCTTGTTTACTTATCATAAATAAGCACGAAACCTCACGAAAGTAAAAAAAAACAGAATTTAATCACTTGTAACTTTGTGTGGGCACGGTGAATGTTTTCCTTTTTTACACGTAAGGAGTAGATTGCTTTGTAAGGTAAATGTGCAAAATTTCAGCCTTTTAGCTTTTATAATTTGCGAGTAAGGAGCAAAAATCCAAAAAATTATGTTAAAAAAACGGAGTTTCGTTCAGTTTTCGTTCCACTGCGCGCTTCCGATCCGAGCGATTTGGTCCACTTTCAATACCAACCTGCGTGCAGAAACTTTTAATGTTTCTACCAAATTTGAAGTCGGTACATTCAGTTTTGCGACAAGGAGAGTGCCAACAACGAACACCACACAGACATACAGACACACTGATGGACAGACATGGATAAATCAGCTTAAAATTTCACGCTGATATATATATATATATACTTTATAGGGTCTCTGACGCTTCATTTTGGGTGTTACATACATTTTGGAAAAGGCAAAATGAGTATACCCCCATCTTACAGTGGTGAGTATAAAAAGCAAACGAATGGTATTCATCTTAAGCCGAATTTCTTACTCTTATCAACCTACATTGGTACAAGTAAAATGTTAGGAATCTTACCTTCATTATTGTGGGATCTTTTTGCTCTGTTCAATATTTGTAGAAGATTTTACATCAGTATTTGCTTATTGGGTGCAAATTGCTCTTTCTCCCCATCGTGAGCATATTTGTGAGCATGTCACCCCCATTTTAGCACTGAATGGTCATTCTATACTTTTGTGTGAAGGTTTCGACTAATGTTTGTCATGACTTGCAAGTGAAGGTGTTTTATTCTTTGCCAACATATTAAGAGGTGAATTAAATTTCCACTTTTGATGTGTGGCCATCAAATAACCCAACTCTTTTTTTACACGGGAGCTACGTTCCTTAGATAATCTGTGTAAAAGAAATCGTGTAAAAAATATATGCAAGTTATGGTAAAATTCAGGATATGTTCCATAGTTTAAAAAAAGTACTGTAAAATGAAAAACTCCAAATATTTTCCCGGAAAATCGCGGAAAGAAAGTAATAATGAAATCCATATTATATTTTATAAGGGAAACATGAACATATCGCTAACGTATGTGTGAGCACTAACCGACTGAGTCCTGATCAACTTCAATTGCATTTTTTGTTGTCGCATACATAACC
This sequence comes from Glossina morsitans morsitans, assembly GCA_001077435.1. NCBI lineage: Eukaryota > Metazoa > Arthropoda > Insecta > Diptera > Glossinidae > Glossina > Glossina morsitans. The sequence continues at coordinate 11,476 of CCAG010012733.1, forward strand.
TTCTGTGAGACACTGCCAAAATTAGAATTAAAAAAGTATTTTCTTTTTTTTTTTTAGATTTGTCCTAGAAGAAATAAATCGTGTAAAAAAGATGTATTTGCTCTCATTGGTGAACAGTGCTACTTCAAAATTATGTAAAAAAAGGATTACGTATCGGTGGCTCAATTTTATCTAAAATGAATGTTTCAACAAAGAACAGCCGACAAACAGCCGGATGGATATAGCATAGACATAGCCCAATCGAGTCAGTATCTTAAGTTCCTCAAAAATATGTCCGTCTTATATGGTATTTGATATACATTCTTGTTTCATGCAAACACAAGGACAAATCTAGTACAACATGCCAACTTTCGATGATAGCTGCATAAAAAGAGTCTTCTAGTGTAATCAAAATGGGTCCTCTGTAATGTAAGTATCCGTATACATATGCAAATAAACGTACCTACACATGTATGTAATATCTTTCGAAAATCAGCAGACACCTGAGGGTAAAAATCAGCGTTTATGAATCACGTTTTTAATGCAATGTGGAACACTACCTAAACAAACACAAATCGCATCTATATTTATAACTGTGTGCGTATTTCTCACGGAAAATCGTTTTTTAGTGAATTACGCTTCGTCTGTTTCGTTGTTGTTGTTATTATAGTTATAGTGGTATATAACGTTAGCGGCTTAATGCAATTTAATAAAATCGCAGACATTTGTTTACTTGAACGTCTTGTGAAGACATGTATATACGTATACATATGTGAGATATTTATGTGTACTCATATACAGTAGTTTCAAAAAATTTACTTACAAGGTATCATTTATAAAACTGTACTATAATAGTTTTCATACATTTGTTGAAAAGCTTATAAATGTTTATTTATGGGAATTCTTTGAAATTTTATATCTATTATATCTAGAAGCGTGAGAGACTAAACCTATACAGCTAAGCCTCGTTTTGCACTTTTGCAATTCTCAAGTACGTAAATCTTCTTGGTTAAACGACTTCGAAATTGCAGAAGCAAAAAAAACTGCTTATAGTTCTTGTAGTTCCCTTAAGAGTATAGCCTGAAACTGGGGTTGGTCATTATTCATAAAAGAGAATTACACTTATTCTTGTTATAGTTGCTTTGATTTTGTGTCAATTTCGGTATTTCGAAGGAATAGTTACGAGAAATCTGTCCGATATCAGGTCTATCTATAAGGTGCTTAACTATTGCGAGCCGCACGAAAAAAAAATAGAAGTATAGCCTAAAGATGTAATTGGTCATTAGTCAGAAAAGAAAACTATGCGTATTCTGGTTATAGTTGCTTTGATTTTCTCAATTTTGGTATTCGGAAGGTATAATCATAAGAAAACTTTTCGATGTCAGGTCTATCTGTAAGGTTTTTAACTATCGCAAACCGCACAAAAAAAACTTAGAAGTACAGTCCGAAGATGTAATTGGTCATTAGTCAGAAAAGAAAACTATGCGTATTCTGGTTATAGTTACTTTGGTTTTCTATCAATTTTGGTATTCGGAAGAAATAGTCATAACAATCCTGCCTAATGTCAGGTCTATCGGTAAAGTTTTTAACTCTCGCAAACCGCTCAAAAAAAAACTTAGAAGAATAGCCTGAAAACTATGCGTGTTCTTATTGTTGCTTTCATTTCGTATCAATTTGGGTATTTCGAAGAAATAGTCATGAGAAAACTGCCTGCCGTCAGGGCTATTGAAAAGTAAGGTTCTTAACTTAAACCGCACGGAAAGGAATTTCTTATGACTTATGATGTCTCTGTGACGTTACTGAGGACACGGGTCTGACTTCACTTAATGGAAACCTCGTCGTGATGGTATTGCCATAACCATATGTTTCCTCTGTACGCAACATCCAAAAAGACTTATGATAGACGCACTTTTTGTTACGCCGGCCAATTCTGTCCGTCTGTTTCTCTTGCTTTCTTGTCGTAATATTCAAGATATTGTGATGAAATTTGTTGTGCTCCCGTGTTTTGACCCAAGGACGAACGCTATTGACATTGGTTCGGATGGGATCATTTCTCCTATGTAGTGCCTTAATTTGGAGAGTTATTATATGAATAACCGTGCTAAAAAAAGTGGTGTAGAGTATTTAATGTGAACCGTGATTCACTGTAAGGCTTTTACTTCTGTCGATTGTTGCTAAGCAAAGAACTAGAGAGCTAAATAAATCATGAATAAACAACATGAATTCCTATTAATCTTAAGACTTGGTAAGTTTTCGAAATGTTAGCTGAAATCAAACACAAAATTATCAATTTGAAAATATTATCGATCTTAATTTCAATGAAACTATTTTGAAGTACACGAGTTTGGTTCTTTGATTTTATATAAAATGAATAGATGGAAATGAGGCGTTGTTGCATCGTTTCTAGTTTCTCTCATAAATAAAAAACAGAATGCAACCAAGTAAGAACGTTATAGTCGGGCAAGGCCAATCATTAAATACCCTATACCAGATAGTCTAACACAATTCTCATTTTCATTATAGAACGCCAAAATTATCACTTCTTTCTACATAAAGGCATGTTTTTGACTTGCTTATTTATGGAGAAACGGGCGCAAAACGCAACCTAAGGTAGTACAAGTTTAATCGTTACATTTGGCAGGATCCAAAAATAGGTGTACACGGTGTAAATGATGGGTCGATTTTCATTACCACATATTAAAACTTAGGCTTTTCTGCTAGAATCCAAAAAATAGGCCGAGATGGTCCAAATTAGGTACAGTTAAATTTTTTACGTTAAGCTACTATTATAATACAATTTTCATCATGAAGCATTGAAACTTATACCTTTTTGTCGTATGAACTTCAGTTTTCGTTATATGAGAGGGCGTTCAAAAATTGCCCCAGCCATGCCAATTTATAATCCCGAAATACTACTACTTGCAATTTTTTTCCGTATAATGACCTTTCAGAATAGGACGTTGCATGGAGAATGGTCGAAAAAGTGGACCGATCCGAACAATGTCAATAGCGTCCGCTTTTGGGTCAAAACACGTCACTGTACCAAACTTCGTCAAAATATTTCAAAAATTGCGACCTGTAGCAAATTTACACGGGCAGCCATCAGACGGATAGACAGGCAAACAGGCAGACTTAGATCAATTCAGACTCGATCGGTATAATAAAAGATGGATCTATCTTAAGCTCTTCTCCGTGTTACATACGTCCGCACTGACCTAGTGTAGCCTGTATCACTAGTGGTGTAGAATATAAAAAGTCAATTGCTTCGTACAAACAAGGAAAAAGATAACAAAATGATGATAATTTTCTTTTTATTTTTTAACTTTCTATGTCTCTCTGTCCATATGTAGAAAAAACACATATATTTATAAATCGAATTTAATCACCACTTAATAATTTCAATGCAATGTAATTTCACGTAAAGTGGTTTGACGAAATTACTGAAATCTTACTCTTCGTAAGCACATTATTAGGTGAATATATCGACGACGATTAAAAGTTATTGTTTCCGAGTAAATGTTGAAGTCTGTGTATATATTAAGTCTAGACGAATTTATGAATCGAAGTGAAATGATTTTTGACTCAATTACTGAAATCACAATCAATGCAAATTCATTATTAATTGAATGTGATAGATGCTGGCATGGATTGCGATCAGCGATATCTATTGGCGAAAATGGTAAAATGGTGTGAAGTATCAATGTACACAACGATTAAATTCGATGGTTTTAAGCATTCTCTACATAAAACACGGATTTCCACTTAATATTATTGAGTTATTCAGTGCATACAGGCGCTAATTATGGAACGCTCAAAACTGCATTTTCGACATTCGTTACCGTTGTTGTTTAGTTTGAGGAAAGCTGCTACCCATCAAACGCATCAAATACTTTTAAAAGTTTATGGTAATGCTGCTCTATCATATTCCAATTGTCGGTTTTGGTTTCAACGGTTTAAAAGTTGGCATTTTCATGTGCATGACGAACAACGACCTGAGGACCAAAAAAGTTCCAAGACAATGAATTGGAAGACTTTTTGGACGAAAACCGAATTCAAATTCTCAAACCACTTTCGAACAGCTTAGCAGTTGATGAATCGACTGTTTCTAGACTTGTACTTGCTATGGGAAAGACCTAAAAGGAGGAAAAATGGCTATCGTAGGAATTGACTGAAAATGTCATATCCTATCGTTTTAACATCACGGTGTCATCGTTTGCCAGGCACACGAAAAAAAGGATTTTCTTTGGCGTATTGTGACCGGTGACAGAAAGTGGACCTTTTACCACTAGCCCAAGCGCAAAAAGTCATGAAGAACCATCCACGTTGACACCGATGCGGAATATTCATGGCCATAAAGTTTTGCTTCGCATATGGTGGAATCCGCAAGATATAGGGTACTAGGGAGCTAGTAAAACCGAGTGAAACTGCTACTGTAGATGCCTATCGACATCAATTGAACAAATTAGACGATGTATTGCTGCAGAAAAGACCAGCAGTAGCGGCTAACACACGTAAAGTCATCATCAAGTTGCATGACATCGCTTGGCCACACGTTGCAAGAGTTGTTGCACCCAGCGTACTCAGCCGACATAACGCCTTCTCATTGCCACTTGCAGCAATGCAGCGTCGCTTGTTTGACATGCGGTCTCGAAATGCTAAAGAAGGGCAAGAATTGGTCGGTAATTCGATCGCTGCCAAGTCCGTATCGTACTTTTGACACGGTACCAATTGTACCAATTTTTCTCAAATAAATCCTTTTTTCAAGTGAAAAAATGATCAAAATACGAACAGGACGTGAGCACTTAATATCAACGACGCAGATTAAAAATTTATTATGTATGCAGAAATTTTGAAGTCAGTGTATATTCGATTCAAAACGAATTTGTGAATTTAATGCAAATGTTTGTGTGTAGTCTCATTATACACATACGAAAGCGAATACGCTCTTCTCATTTTTTTTTTGTTTCTTCCTCTACGATAAAGTTGGGAAAACATGTGCATATAAACGTTTATACGTATATGTATATGCAAAAATACAAGTACACGCTTTATTTGTATTGTGCATTTTAGATAGTCATTATATATTAACTATCTAACTGCACATCATCATTATTACAGTTATCAACACAATCATTATAATTAACGACGACGGTAACAACAACAATGCACAGAGTAGGTCAGTAGCTACATCATCTTTAACAATAAGGCGAATCTGTTTTACAACAATCTATTAACCGTACGTACAGACAGCGAAAAATAAAATTAAAATAAAAATTGTGATAAAAAAAACTATATCTGCTATATATATATAAGACGGTATAATGTAGGACTTTTGAGAAAATTCAATTTGTAAGAAAAAAAAATAAAAACAAGTTAGCAAGTTGGCTTAAAGCAATCCGTTTAATAACTTGTAAACGGAATATAATAACGGAAGGAGTACCATCGCGCAAAGGCATGTCTTTGTGCGAGCTTTTAAGCAAACTTCATCTACAAAAGCTTTGCCTGATTGCTTCCAAGTTTCCTAAATCCACCATGACGATTAAATGCAATTACAGGAACAAAATGAAAATTGACTGTAGGAGTGCTGAGGCTAATAATTAATTTAGTAGTTTATAAAAAATGTTTGTGATGAAGAACTGGCTTTCCTGGTGTGCAAATGGTGGTGTGCAATAGTAGGCTATAAAGCATGGATGGACAACTTCTCTCATCGATAGGCCGACTTTAATTTTCATATCACCGCAGAGCCCACAATAAAATTCAATCAGGCATTTTCAATCAATTTTCCTTCTTTTTAAAACGCTTATGGCTTAATAAACAAAAAAAAATTGAACACCTTTCTTGTCTTTGATGGTTTAATGGTATACTGGGTATACCATACCATGATGGGTATACTACCTAGTCGGTTTAACCCCACGGTGCCTGATGACACACGGGTTAATTTTGCCTAACCGGCGCCCTCCAAAGTGTTAGACAATCCCTTTAAGCTAGGGGCCCAAACTACACTGGAGAAACCAGATATGATTATTGTGTATGGCTCCATAAACCCACTCTGGTAAATGTTGAGGCCTATCATTATCTCTAATTATTTGCGTTTGGAATAATAGAAATCGCAACCACCACGATACCACCGAAGGGCCGTACCTAGCAGTAAGAACTTACACTGCTGCGTTCGAAATGCGGACTACACATACAATCTTCCACCGCGGTTTCCCCATGTATGTAAGTATTCAAGCTTCCCTCCGAATGATCTGGCCAAGCATCAATCTGTAGCAAAATAATGTTGTCACCTCTAACCGTGGGTACTCGTGACATAGTGAGTGGACTCTTGACCCCCGTGGAGCTTAAAGTTAGACTCTAACGTCTTTAGCCTTACTTTAAACGACATAGTCATTCTTGCTTTCAGATTAACCATAAAATCCTGGCTAGCCAACAACGGTATATTAGCATCGGGTGCTACAAGTGACATGGTGGGCGGTACCATGCTCTCAAGTATTGCTACATCAACGTATTTTACGTAACCAGTTACCAGCTGGTTTGGTTAGTATTTCTTTTTTAGCAATAGTCTATGAGAAAAGAGTGGATAGCTGGACAATTGAGCCGGTAGTGAAGGCAGATAAAATTCGTTTGCAGGGTTGCTATTTGCGAGCAAATTGAATTATTTACCGGACGTGACGATATCACGGGCCACACATATCTGCTATAGAGCTTCTTTTAAGGCATATAATATTTTTTTTACCGAAGGTTGAGAAGTATATTGTTGCCTCAGAGATCGCACAAAGTATATATATTCTTGATCAGCATCAAATTTTAATTCGATTTAAACATGTCCGTCTGCGTTATATGTTGCGAACGCGTTCCTGACCTCAAAAATGAAGCTATCGACTTCAAATTTGGAGAGTTTAGAAGTTCTTGTACGCAGATTGGTATTGAAAATAGGCTAAGTCGATTAAAGAACACGCCTACAGTACAACGTAAACTGAGCACATCCCTGTTTTTTAAAGGAAATAAGAAATTGTTTTTTCCTCATTATTCATAAACTGTAGCAGATAAATGCACAAAAATTTGAACGCATAATCTATGGGTGATGCTGTAGCATCTGTTTGGTGACCATGCTTATCCAATGTTCCAGTGTGTGCATCCAAAGCTAATTCTCTTTCCAATACCCTTGAAAGGGGCAGAAATAAGTCTCAAAAACCCCATAAAATATGTAAACTCTTGGCCAGTTTCAAATTTGGAAGGCATCTAAACAGTTCTGTCTGTTCGTCAGTCCATCTATTGATTTGCGTAACTGTGCGCCATCTGTGACAAACAAACTCTTCAGTGAATATATTGTCTACAAATTTGCAAAGAAATTTGGAGGTGACCTAAACTTTCTAAAGGACGCGCCTGCAACCTCCGCACGCCTATCGGAAAAAAACAGTAAAAATTTTTGTTTTCCCTCTTTCTTGGTCATAAACTATAACAGATATACGATATAACTTTTCACAAAATCGTACTACAAAAATAGAATAACGGTGATGGGTATGAAAAATTCGGTCACAACCGAATATAATTTTCTTACTTGTTTGATTTAACTTGAAATATTTCTTACACAAAATTTATATCTACGTGATACCTTTTTCAGTTGCGATTAATAATTTGAGTAAAAAAGGCAAAAGTTACGATTTGAAAATTTCCCATGAAGAGGGCACCAGTGTAAATCAAATCATGATAGTCGGGCGAGACCGACTTCGATTAATACAATGCTCGTTTATCTTAATCATGACATTACATAAATGCCATATGATGACTTAATATTTTTGACTAACCTTGTAAGGGGAGAAATCCGAAAGATAAACCGAATCCGAAAGATAATCCGAAAGATAAACCTACGTAGTTCAAATATAATATAGTAAAATAGTAGGTGGATTCATTATTTCCTATCAATTCCCATTATAACAATCACACCCTGGTGCATTATAAACATTTTTACAAAAATTTGTGGGGGTTCACGAAATAAATCCATTCTGTGTAAACTTTTCACAAAATCCTCCAAGAACGTTGTTTTTCATCGATTTTTCTCGAGAAATATTTAAAACCGAAATCTTTTCCTTTCACATAACGATCTTTTTCGAAATGAAGTTTAAGGTCATTTGCACAAAATTGGTCCGCTTCAGTCTATTTTCCATTTCAAATCTTTGCCTTTGCCATTTGCATGCATTTTAAAATACATCGAAAATTTTGCGATCTATTAGTTGAACATAAAAATAGAAAATATTTTTGCCAGACAGACGGACGAGTGGGATTATATAACTTTCTGAATTAATTGTTGCAATAAAAGGTATATCTTCCTTCACCCATGTTTTAAGTAAATAAGTAACATATAAACTTAATGCATCCTTACCATTAATAATGTAGCGTCCAAAACTAATTGTAGGACCCATATTGAGCTTGAGTCAAACTTTTGAGACCACAATCTGTTTGTAAGCTTGGGAAAGGGAACTTCAAGAAACCTGCCTAAATGGCGGAGGCCTAAGAGATCGCGATTTCAAGGATCGAGGTTCTATACGTTCATATATCAGAATGTGCCGAATCACAATGCGTGTACAGCGTCCTCAAGCGCAAAGTTTGAATTAAACGTTGCTCGCATCAATGTGAACAGTTTTTTCGAAAATGTTGATGTTAATATTCAGCGTTGCCTTAGCCTAAAACGAATTTGGCTGGGTATGATTCAGAATTAAATCATTTATTGCACAATCTGCTAATTGTCTATAAGGTTTGGATCCACTACGTGCGAACAGAAACAGAAAGTTCAGTTTCGGCTTCGTGATTAATCGCCATCTGACGACGTGGCAATACAAGTTAGTGTTTATTTTATCGCAAAATTAAGAGGCTTTGACATTTTGATGGCATAGTTCAACAATTTAATATTAAACGAGAGAAGCTGTTATTAATTATACGCCACACCAGTTATGGTGCAAGGATATATTAAGTTTGTTTGCATGTATGCAACGTCCAGGAAGACCAGAGATAAACTCATCTTTTATTAAACCGATCGATTCCGAAAGTAATTCTAATTTGATCTAAACCTGTCTTTCCGTCTTCCCTTCTTCTCTTCGACCTATAAGTCCCAAATTTTGGAACATTTTGATAAAATTTGGTATATGGACGTGTTTTGGCCGAAGAACGAGCACTATTGAAAATGGTTCAGATCGGACCACCTTTTCGATAATTTCCCACATAAAGCCCTATTTTGAGCAGTCGCCATATGAATAATTGTATTGAACGAAGCGATGTAAGGGGAATGATGGGACGCGTCCCATTATAGAGTTTTTATTTGCTTTTGTATCAAAAGAAAAAAAGATTCAACTAAAGAAAATCCTGCATACGCACTTGTAATTCCACGTCTTTATGTAACGGTCTATAAGAGTCGTGGCTACCAAGTCGGTGTTTACGGGGTCAAATCTCAATGACAGTTAACGGTACTTGATCATAGCTATAGTGAGTGCTCGGTCGGTACAGACGTGACACTTATTACTACTCGCTACCTCTTTTTTCTGCCCCACTTCTCTCTCACCATGAAGGGGTTACTACACGTTTAAAGGACGACCTCTGAATCATTGATTATATTAAAGAAAAGACAAAAAAATTTGTTGCCCGAGGTTTTCTAGGTAACAATTACTGCACATGTAGTCTTCGATGTAAAGCTTTAAATCAAAATGTGCTACAGATTGTAAGTTAAAGTTTTTCGGCGCTTATTAGCGGAACGATTTCTAACTTGACCTTCGGCTATTAGCTAAGAATATTAGTATTTTTAATTTCGATTGTTTAGCTCAATTTTTTCTACCATGAGGACGTCAACAACAAACAAAAGACAGACGAATGGACGAACATGGGCACAAACTTAAGTCTCCTAAGAATCTTATCGGTCACTCGTAATTATTCTTAAATGTTAAAAACCGAAAGATAAATTTAGTATTCTTTCATGGAAGTATATGATAACGTCTCGAAACAATTTGGTCAGCACAAACGGCAGCAAAAGCAACATCAGCAGCAGTGGTAAACACTGTGCTATGTTCATATTTTCTAATGGAATTTGATAAAAAAAATAAATAAAAAAAAAAAAGTAAAAGGTCTACACATAAGAAAATTTCCGCAACTAATGCAGCCATATACAGCCATACAAGTGCATCTTATGTAAAATCGCACCAAACTGTCTTCGATACTACTGTTACTACCTGTTTTAAGACCTTCTTTTTGTTTTTTTTCTGTGCTTTTGCCATTAACTATATAAAAAGAGGGAAGATTCCATTCATTGCAGAGAGAAGTAAAACTTGTTTTGTCTTATTTCGGTAATTTTTTGTCTTTGCTGAAAAATCTTATTTACTGTCATGTAATGAGGAAATATTTATGTTTATATGTCTGTGCTGTTAATATATTACGAAATATTTGTGGTCTTTTTGTTTTTATTTATTTATTTATGCATCTCTTTTTTTTTTTTTTTTTTTAATTTTTTGGATTTATTTACAATGAAGAAAGATGAGATTCGAAAAGAAAGTCTATATAGTCATAAAAAAAAAAAAAATTAAATTAAAATGAACCGCAGCACTAAACTAGTCAACTGAACACTGATTATTTATTACTGATG
>CCAG010012734.1:0-33055 GCA_001077435.1 Glossina morsitans morsitans
TGGATAGAAATTCCCCCAATTTTCTTACTTTCAATACTGAAGCCAAAGTCGAAACAGAAGAAGAAGACAAGGAAGAAGGAGACGAAGAAGAAAAAATGATAATTTTTTCTTCCAAAAAATAATCAAGCGAATGGTATGTTATGTAATTTGTTTGTGGATGCAGTATAGGTAAACTATACTTATTAGTAATGCAAAGTCATCGCTGTTGCTTGTCGCCTCTATATATACATATATATATGTGTGTTAACATTGTTGCACTTTTATTCATATAAGCATTAATCTTTAATTTACGATATATTATTATCATCGTACATATGTTTAAACATTTATACATAACATATCGTTACCTCTCTGCTCGTTTCTATTGTAATTTTTTTTTTTTTTTTCGTTTATTGCACAAGACTTAGATTTACATAATCTAAGAGCGGAATGTTTAGGATACATAGTGTGGACATGTGTTCATCAAAGTTATTCCGTTTGAAAAAACAGTCATTATATGATCTTTGATATGCGCTTAAATTGTTGATCAATTTACATAGAAATCTTTTTTTTTTGAAGAGGAAAGGGTCACTTAACTTTGTTTTCTTTTTACATGCAAGACAACTTTTTTTAAATGCGATACAAGTCATGTGTTAAATATTAACCTCCTGACGCCCTTGGCTACATATCTGAATTTTGAGTTTTTATTTTCTACAGCACTTGTAGCACAAAGGCATATTAAATTTGTGGAGATATATGCAACACTTAGAAGGACTTAGGATAGATTCTCCTTTTATTACACTGATCGGTTCAGATTCGCTTTCTCATTTGATGGAAACATGTCTGCCTAAATTTTTTACACCGCTCGTAGCACAAAGGCATATTAAATTTTTGGAGATATATGCAACACTTAAAAGGACTTGGGATAGATTCCTCTTTTATCTGTTTACCGATCGGTTCAGAGCCACTTTCTTGACTTGAATGTAGCTGTACATAAGAGCAACGCAGCCCACGTTACGCTGATGCTCAAGAGTACCGAAAACTCTGGACACACTTTCGTCGCTCAAGAGCACCTAAGCTTTTTGCTGTACGCGGTTGAAATTTTGTCTGGAGGCCTCCGTCCACACATGTGACTTACACTCTAATTTTAGTCGGCTATAGGCGGTGTAAAGATGGTGGTACGGATATCGGCTGCAATGAAGTATTTTTTGCACCGCAAAATGATTAGAATCAGACAACACCCCTTATTTTGAAAAGTCGCTATACGAGTATCTGTAGAGTGTTGTAGGCCATGGCCTACTAATGTGGTTTCATTTTGTTTTTTAAGAATTATAATTACTATCGTTAATAAGATGAATAAAAATTTTATAATAAATTATTCACCGCAAAATTTTTCAACAAAAAAGATACAAGTTTAATGGTTTGACTCCACTAATAGTGGTGGTACTTACGGTGTACAGTTACGAATATGAAAATAGCGTAAAGTAATAGCGTGAATGTCAGCACTGCCGGATTATTTGCACAAATCGTTAATATTTGACAGAATACTAGAAGGGCTGCCCACTTTGTGGTTCCGAAAGTAAATTTAAAGAAAACATAATTCTGATTAAGATTTAGATCAAATTTTTCTTGAAACATATTGTTTGAACCTTGGCATTATTTGTGGAGTACCATACATGCACCGCATACGATAATTGTTAGAACTTATTACGAAAACAATGAAACCACGTTTGCGTTTCGTGCACAATCCGATGAAGCTCATATATCATCAAATGATTTCGTAAATTGCGGATTATTGCCCCTTTGGCATAACGAAAGCATATCTAATGTTCCCAAAAGGACTTTTATGTGTACAAAAATAACATTTAGGGGTGATTTTTCAGCTGGCACTCACCCTTAATGAAGAACCCTATAAAAACATGAGAGTTGACTTTTTATGGGAAAGATGAAATGGTTTCCATTTGAACAAAATTGTGCAACATGCCGTGCACATCGTGTCAAAATCAATTTATTGTACGAAAAGGTCATATAATCTTCACAAAGTAAGAAAATTATATTCGGTAGTGACCGAATGCTGTATACGCATCACCGTGATCCTAAATAAAAAAAAAAGGAAAAGAAGATTTTCGTACTCCATTACATTGGGTGAGCGCGGAGGATTTTTTCTAATTTCAAAATAAAAACGAAAATTTATATGGGATGTGTGTTGTACTTTATGAGTAACAAGCAAAATATACGGAAAAGTGTTCACACTTTCTCTGTAAAGTTTTCAAATTACTGCTCAAGTTTGTAGGCGATATTTTCATTGTTGTGAACGGGAGAATGTTTACCACAGATACTATACAGTTGCGAAGACAGACAGATGGATAGATAAACGGGCGGGCATGCTCAGGTGCATTTCGTGGTCGTGTCCTGTGACAAATTTAGGTCTCTTCAAATTTTGTGAAGAACTTATAGGCGATAGTTTTATTTTCGTTAACGGAAGAATGCATACTACAGTTGCGCAAACAGACAGACAGATGGACAGACGAACATGTTTAGCTGCATTTCGATTTGAGACTGGAAAGAATTTATATATTTTATTGGATGTTCGAAGTTTGCTTATGTGCGATATAAAGGTTTTGAAAAAAAATTCAATTATGGCACACTATCAAATTGAGTCGGAGTGGCCGATATTTTCCTTTTTTTTTGCACATACTGCAGCATCAATCATAGAATGTACGTTCGACTTGTTTAGATTCATCTACCGTGGTTCATGGGTAATGAGCAAAAAACCAATTCTTTATTCCCTTTGAATAACAGAAGTGTTCTTATTTTTGGGTATTGCTGCAGGCGCGCCCTTCGACCGATTCAGCACAGTTTCAATATCAATCTGCCTGTGGGAACTTTCAATGCTTTTGCTAAATATGAAGTTGACAGCTTAATTTTTGCCGCCAGGAGGCATTACACCGACGAACAGATAGATTGACGTGCTTAAATTGACTATAACTTAACTATAAACTTTCTTGGATCTCAGAAGATTCCTCCTGGACGTTACAAACGTTTTGACAAGATAAATATATTCTTCCTCCTTCGACGATGGGTATAAAAAAAAAACCATTGGTTAATGGTTCCAGAAATTTGGAGACGAAACCTACTCGCGAATGGGCATTTTTCTTCCAAAGTAGTGCCTTATGCATTTAGTGCGTAAAAAAGAAGGAAAACCGAGGTAAAGCTCAGATTCCAACACAACAAAAAGTCAAATTAATGAAGCTCTAGTCATTGAAGATTTGAAAATTTTATTGGACGTGGAAAAATGTTCAAATTCATTAACGTCAACGGAAAGAGCGCACACGTTTCTTTAAAGATAACGAAAGCCAATTTGCTTATGAATTACGTTTACCGCTCAGTGACCACAAACGTGGACGCTATTTTTTTCTCATACATTTGTATCGTTTGCCCTGTTTTTTTTGCTTTTTAAATTCCTTTCACTGTAAAGTGAATACATTGTAACACAACAAAAAAATTAAGTCACTTTTTCCTTTTTACGTCCCCGTAGAGGTTAAAAGCATGTGCTACCATAAATGAATTCACTTGTTGTGGCAGTTGGCAAAGTAAACAAACTGATAAAGACGTCCTTCAAGATGATATTGACGATAAAAGGAAGGAATCAAGTTTTCAAATGACCTCGCCCATTTAATATTGGTGCAGTAGCTCTTAACAGAAAACAAACAAAACGAATCTTGAATACCCTACAAATAAAAAAAAAAGAGTAACGAATACTAATCGCTACCTTCTGTACCTTATTTGATTGGTAGATGGAACAAATATGTATTCGCTGGAAATATGTAGCATTGAAAAACTTGGTCATACCTTATAGATAATTGTGACGGATGGACGATGTTGATTTCATTTTGTTTGTATGGGTGCTTGATTGAACCGACTATGCGTGTTTCGGCGCATTACGAACAATTGACAAGCCTTATATATCCCTTTTGTGAGTACAAACACACGAAAATGTCTCATACTTCTTTATAGTTTTAGCAATAGGTGTAATTCCGTTATATATTTTTCATAAATATTTTCTTAAGATGTTCATGGAGCAATCAACTAACTAGGATTTGTTCGCATATTTTCATACGAGAAAAATGTATGCGATCGCTTGATCTCAATATATTTTAGTTTTTTGTTTCCTTATAAGACCAGCTACTAAGAGAATGTTCCCTATACGTGCAGGTAAAATTGCAGTCGGAAAGAGTTATAGGGAAAGAGAGAGAGAGAAAGATGAAAGGGGATACTGTTCGTATATGTCCAATCTGCGAGTGAAACCATCAGGCATGGTGGCTGTAAGAACCAAAGGCTCCTACATGTAGCCTTGTTGTTCCTATATATTTACAGTAGGATAAGCATATTTTAGTTTCCACTCATTTTCTTTTGTCGCAAGCAGTTTGATATTCTCTTGTGAGTATTATAGGGATTCTGCAATAAGAACAGTGTAAGTAAAAACGCAATGGAATGGGAACATCACCTTCGAAATAAGTTAGCTGACATACTGCGAATGTGGTCAACTAACCGATTGGCAACGCCGATTCGATTTCGAACAGCGGTATAGGGGAGAAGAAGATTGCACATCCTCATCCTCTTCTGGATCAAACCGCCGACTAGGTAATACACCATCATCCGAAATAAAATCCGTTATCATCCGCTGGGATAGTACGCTATAGGCGCTGAATTACTGAAGACCAACGACGACCAACCACGGACGATAGATCAGTTACGTTAAGTACAGGCTAGGTCCTTTATAGGCAGCTACACCAGTTTCTTTATTACTCGAACTATATGTTTGAGTTAGTGACATAAGTTACTTATTATAATAAAAGGAAATTGATTTCAGGTGAGGGATTAAAATATCAAAGATAAGGGCTCTTGGAATAACCGCTGTGGGTTTCCCTGGCATTATTTTATTAAAAGATCGATTTTTACCACGGAGGAAAAATTCCGCACTTCACATGACAAAGATCTGTGCTGGTGGGATAATACCTAAATAATCAAAGCGCGAGTTTATCAAATTATGAAATGGGAAGAAAAAATTGATAATAACATAAACAAGTACCGGAAATTATTTAGACTTACACCGTATTTACATATAGTCTTTTCTGCTTGAACCGAAAAAAAAGAAGAGTTAGAATTATCTGAAAAGTTTTTGAAAGATAGAGAAAATATGAGATCATTGAATAGAAATAGAATCGTAATATTCACCGGTTATCTAAAACATCAATCATCATGATCATTACGGAAGGTCTGATTGTGTCTCGGAGGTTCGTATCTATGGAAACCGGAAAATGTTAACATGAGTTCGGTAAATATCTACCTTAAATTTCAGACTCACGCACCTATCCAGTAGTACTCGTCGTTTACATATATATATATATATATCACAGTAGAACAAATATTCAATTTGAGAAATCGTGATCGAAGATAATATGCAAATATTCGTAACCAATTTAGTATGTCTGATGAATGCTTTGTCCGTTAAGCAAATATTGTGACACGATAATTATTTCCTTATTTACTTTGGAAGCGTTATACAGTTTATTACAATGTGTAGAGTGTTTACATGACTGCATATTTGACGCTGGAACGGTCGCTTGTCATTGGTGTGATACGAAACTTTTTCCTTTGATGCCTGTAGAGGGCCATATCAACGATAAAGAAAAAAAATCTTTCGAGGATCCTATCCATTATCGATAATTGATGAGTTATAGTAATAGAAAATTGTCTTATTTGAACTAGTTTATAGTAGCGTACCATAATCACGAGTTTATAAAGGGCTCTATGGCCCCGATGACTATAATGTAATATAATCATGAGTGGTAAATAAAATCCGGAAAGACCGCCATGCCGTCGAGGAAAAGGCATGACTAATAAGCTTCTGGAAAAAAATACCATACCTTAAGCGAATGATCATTAGGACGGTCATTGGGGAAAAAGAATATTATATGGACCCTGAGGACATATTTTTATTAATGTCTTGATCATAAGAGTAGTGACAGCAAAATTTATTCTGAAAACATTGAAGTCTCACATATCCTTAACGAAACGTTGCACCGTTAGGAAGACACTTCCATACCACTTTCCAGTCTATACACACAATCAATACAACTTGTTTCCTAATCCGTTAAAACAAACGAATGCTTAAAGAATGAGATTTTTTTTTAACGCAAATTCGAAATTGAAAGAAAACTTTTTTAAGGCATCCAAGGTTCAGCCGGTCAAAGTCGGCCAGTCTTTTCTAAACTATAAAATGTTGTAGTATACCTGAAGGGCTCTTCCTGAGCTATGGCTAGCTCACCGACATCCTGCTTCTCCAGCTGCATACAAACCAGGAACTATTACGTCGCAACCATTGTTATCAATAGTCAACACTTGGCCGCGATAGTTGGTAGGTATGCCTCCATATTGTAATGCACTGTTGGCAGCACCGGGATAGGTTCGCGCGTAACGTCAACACCAGCAAAAATCATTGCAGTCTCTGATATTCCAGGCAAGCGTTGAGCCAATTTCTCTGGTGGCAAATGATGTAATTGCAAATAAACATGATCTTTTTCAGGCCCCACGCCACGACCTTCCATAATTTCAATTGTCATGGAGCGTTAGACAACATCACGCGAAGCCAAATCCTTTGCCACCGGAGCATAACGTTCCATAAAACGTTCGCCTTTGCCGTTGACTAGATAACCGCCTTCGCCACGGCAACCTTCTGTGATGAGGCAACCTGCTCCGTATCTGCCAGTTGGATGGAATTGCACAAATTCCAAATCCTCACATGGTAAGCCTTGACGTGCCACCATGGCTGTTCCGTCGCTCGTACAAGTGTGAGCCGAGGTACAAGAGAAAAAGGCGCGGCCATAACCGCCGGTAGTTAAAACAGTACTACGAGCACGGAATTGATGTAAACTGCCATCTTCAAGATTCAATGCGATCACTCCACGGCATTCGTTATTCTCGAACAACAAATCCAAGGCAAAATATTCCACAAAATAGTTGCAATCGTAACTCAAAGATTGGCCGTATAATGTGTGAAGTAAAGAGTGGCCAGCTCTATCGGCTACCGCACAACATCTGTTAGCTTGACCTCCTTTCGCTATCAATAAAAAATAATCCACTTTTCAAAATTTTCACGCTCAACTCCAGATTTTATTTCTTTTCTATTTTTTTTTTTTTTTTTTCTTTTCATTTTTACACCAAGCTGACCGAAATGCAAAAATCGTCTCCCCAAAAAAACATTACATTTTCCTTCTTTCTTTTTCTTTTTTTTTTTCTTTTTTCAAAACAAAAGAATACTTGATTCAATTTTTTTTTTTTTTTTTTCTTTTCATTTTTACACCAAGCTAACCGAAATCTAAAAATCGTCTGCCCAAAAAAACATTACATTTTCCTTCTTTCTTTTTCTTTGGTTTTTCTTTTTTCAAAACAAAAGAATACTTGATTCAATTTTTTTTTTTTTTTTTTTTAAAACAAAGAAAAGGGTTGTTTTTTTTCTAAAAAAATCCCCGGCCGAATTCATTTTCTACAATGTATCAATAAAAGGACGTACAAATAAAGCGAAATTACTTTGAAGAGAGTGGACTACATTCTCCGGGTAGTTGTGACGTCGTACGTAATAATATCCCCTGTGCGAACGTTATAAAGAGATATTCTCACGGTAAGTGCTCTGCAGAGACGATAATATAGTTCGTCGATTAGTTAAAATCTTTAACAGGATTACTCAGCGTTCTCAGCACTCCCGTGCATTTGTTCTGAAGCTGCGAACAATAATGCAGGACATACTGGCATGACTACTTGTCCTTTAATTGCGCTGCCCGATTTCGAAGCGATCTAGCTGTAGAGTTCTTTCTCATCGTTCCTGAAGATTTTTTTCTAAATTTATACAAGAAATTTTAAAAAAGTTTATACACGGATTTTCCTACATAAATGTGAGTTGCGTATAAGCTTATGAATAGGCGCGCATAGCTCCAAAGGGTTAAAGGGTATATATTGCCTAATGAAGTTCTTTAACAGGATAACTCATTTTTCTGACATTACCCACATTTGGAACAACACACCAGGCGCTACCACCCTCAAGTCGGACGTACTCCCTTCTTCTCTTTCTTACTTATAGCGCGCAAGTGCAGGACCCATGCCCTGAGTGGCTGGTCAAACGAAAAAAAAAAGTATATGAAAATTTCTTTTCCAATCCAACTTTTCTTTCTTGACCTCCTCTGGCATAATGTTATATATAGTACCGTTTCGGGTAATTGATTGTCCTGAAAGGGAAAAGGGATGCTAAGCAGCACGATCGGATTCAATGAGCAACGCAAGTCACGTAAATTGTCGGCTTGAATTTAGTTCTAATATGATTTAAGACTTGAAGTGTATCTTTACAGATGTAGGGTACATATACATGAACATATCAACATCAAATATAATTTTTGCTTAAAAAACAACTTTTACTGTAAAATCAAATTAAAGAAACTCTAAAGAATACTTGAAGTATTAATAAAGACATGATGAAGATGACCGGTTCCATAGTCGACGATACAAGAGCAAGACGAGTCAAGTCGAGTCAAGTGACAAACGTGAATCGCATTTTATTATGCAATACAGTGATTGTGTAATAAATGCCGCTGAAAATGTTAATTCCAGCAAATATTCTTAATTGCTTTTTACTTGTATTAGTGTTGTAGACGAGTGTTAAAATACATAAATATTTGAAATGAAAGTTAACCACGGAAGTGCTAACTGATCAATATGTCAGAGGTATAAGCACCCACCAGCAGCAGCAGCAGCACCAGCAGCGCCAGTAACATCAAGCGCAGACCATGCAATTAGGTTGTAAAGAAAATTTTAGATTCACAAAAAATCAACTAACTGTTCAACATACAGAAAAATAGTAACGATAACAATAACAAAAAATCACTTCCTACCTAATAAAAGGAAAAAAGACAGACAGTCAGTCAGTCGGGTAAGCAAGCATTTATATATAGCTTAAGAAACAAAAACATAAAATAAAATTATGCACACGAAATGAACTGAACTTAAATGTATATACAATTGTTGTTGTTATTGTTGCAATTGCGACTGTCGTTGCTATATTTATTTTGGTTGTTTTTTTTTTTTCTTTTTTTAGAGACTTGTTGCCAATGGACATAGTAGTAAAGGGGCTGAAAGCCGATAACTGGGTACAAAATATAAAATACATCATAATAATGATGATAAATATGTTAATCATGATTATCATGTTTACTAAAGTGATGATGGCACTGTGCTGGTATGATTGAACAAAAAATCATCTAGTGAACATTACGCATGCGCGCCATACCAACACCATAATGAACATTAAACTGGTAAACTTAGCAAAAGCCAAAGTAAAACTCTCCAATCCACTGTGAAAAGTCTCCCATTCATATGAGTGCATGAGTGCATGTGCGTGTGTGCCAGTGTTTGAATATATGGGTATGTATGAGTGCCTTCTACTGTCATCTTATATGTGGCCAAATTGTGTTTTCTGTCTCTCAAACAAATCTTTGCCGACTATAAAGCGGAGCGCACTGGCTCGTTACAGGCATTCAGTCGTCAGTTACCTACTAGAAAACAACTAAATTTATTTTATTTTAAGTTTTTTTACTTCTTTCCCCCCATACACACACAAAACTCACAACTATGAACTCCTTCTCCGTGGTAAGTTTGCAAAAGGATAGTAATGTGCGACATGAACGGATTAACCCAATTGGATTAATTGCCAGAATTAATATGTGGATTCTTCTTCTTCTTTTTTTTGTTTCTCTGTGTGTGTACATGCGTGTTTTTGTAGTTCTTGGTGTTTGCCTTGGCAGCTATGGTTGTTGCAGAACCACCATCCGGATATAGTTATCCGCGAGGCGGTGGTGGAGGCGGTTTCGGAGGTGGTTTTCGTGGCGGATTCGGAGGTGGTGGTGGTGGTGGCGGCTATCAGGCAGTTAGCGGCGGCTTCCAAACCTCCGAAGGTCTAAATGTTGATCCTCAATTGCTGGAGCAAGTGCGTCAAATCTTATTGAACGAAGAGAGTAAATCCGGCGGCGGCGGAGGCGGTGGTGGCGGCGGATATCCAAGCCCGTCGAGCTCTTATGGGGCACCTTCACCGCAATACGGTGTTCCAAGCTATAATGGTGGTCGCGTAGTTGGCATTGACTTGGAAGGTGTACGCCAAGCCATCCAGGTGGCTCAGTTTGCCCAGCAGAGTACCCAGGCTGGTGGCTATCCTGGTGGTGGTAAGCCTAGCGGTAGTTACGGTGCTCCCTACTAAGTACTACATCACAGAAGACTAGCTCATTTAGCGTAATGTAAATTAGACGCGACCACACACAGACTTACACACAGACACAATGACACACAGACAGTTTTGCTGCCAAAAAAAAAAGTTCTCGTAACGTAACCGTAAAGCGAAGATGAAAAGCGCATGCCAATAACAAAACGGATTCAATTTGGGTCATTTTGACATAACAACAACAACAACAACAACAGCAATAAAAAAAATAATAAAGACAACACCAACTGCCATTATCCATGTCGAGAAGATATATACGGAAAATATAGAGCAAACATCATATTTTCAAGGAAATTTAAGAAAATAAATCAACCAACACAGAGTGAAGTCGATGTTCGTAATGCAAACCAAAAAAAGAAACAAACGAAAGAACAGAACAAACATAACCATATCGTTCATTTACATCATGTTCCATCCACTGAACAGTAGTAGTTGCCTGGTTGAGACGATGATGATAATGATGTTTGTATTATTTGTGAATTGTGTTGTTTTTCAACATTTTTACACCAACAACAATAACAGTTTAATTATTTTCGAGAATATTTCTTGTTTCCGTTTTTCACTGGAGTTTAACGGCAAAGCAACACATCGCACAGCCCCTCTCCTACACAACTCTTCAAGCGTCCTAACATTTCACCTCAATTTCTTGAAACGTCTTGACTTTGACACCGCAGCTGTGAGAAGAGGAGAATTGTGTTGTGTTACGTAAGCCGATCGAACTCTGGATATTTCAATTTTTCAAATTCCTACCCTCGCCCACCAATCTTACTGTCCTATCTGCTATCTATTTTCGCCCTGGCCTGTTGTCCTTTTCCTTTTCGGGCCGGGCATTGTTATATTATTTTGTAAATAGTTATTTTTCTTGTTTATTAATATATTATAACAAACACAAACAACAACAACAAAAAAAAATGCATTAATTAGCCATGTAAGTGATAATTTTTTTTTTTGTTTTTATTATTGTATTATTAAAAATGAAAAGAAAAAAAGAAAATATTTTATATATGAAACAAACAAAGAAACAACAAAAAAAAAAAAATATAAAAAATCAATAAAAAAATTGTAAATTTTGTCACCGTTAAAAAAAAAAAACTCGACATTTTATTCCTATCAAAGGTTGCTTAGTAAAAATTTGCTTAAATATTGAATAACAACTGCAGAGGACGTTAGCCTTTGAATAATTAGTGCAAGCAATGCTGCAAAGCCTTTCAAAACTATTACAACATGTACTCAGTCGCCTAAATTGCTTGATTATGCAATTTTGTGAACGCCGCTCTTCTTTACTGCAAGCCAAAAAAAAAAAAAAAAACAAAAAAAAACAAAAAACGCATAAAGTTGTAATAAGAAAAGTTGTTTGCATTAATAAGTTTTCTACAGTAAAAAACTTTCAGTTTCTCATTGTGGTTAGAAAGCTGCGAACAGCTGAAGCGAAACTTTAAACACCAGTAATAAGTAAATTTTGAAAGCATTCGTTTTTTCTAATCGATTAGCATTCATGCATTGTGGTGCTTCATTACAACAAAAGACGTAGAACGAAATTCCCCGAAGAAGAAGAATTCCTACAGAAAAAAATGAAACCTATCCTAATATAAGATCTAAATTTAGAATAAGCCTAAAAGGGAGAGCGATCCTACGGTTGAAAATCGAAAAGTGCAGGAAGGCTGTTTGCATCGATAGAATATGCGCGATGGGGACATTATGACAAACTAAAACCAAGTGAAAAGACCATAGTAAGCCATGGCCCATCATTAAGTACTCTATTTTCCAGTTACTTACATAACGACTTTTCATAGTAAAGTATTATTTGGGAAATGGTCGAAAAAATCGTTTGATCTGAAAATTTTTAATGGCTTTCGTCCTTGAGCCAAAACATGTCAATTTAAAAAATTTCGTCAGAATTTCTTAAAAGTTGTGACCTGAACACAAGACGGACAGACAAGGTTAGATAGATATAGAAAATGGTACTGAATCAATCGGTTCAATAAAAGGCTGATCTAGCTCAAGTCCTTCTGGGGCCTGCATACCGCACGATTTAAACTACCCTTGAACAAGAAGTTGTGTAGGGTATAAAAACTATCAAGTACAAAATAATTTCCTTATCGCGTTTTCTAAGACACAACATTATCGTATCTGTGACTGTTTACCAGACCAACTCTTTCATAAACAGATACCACATGTAAGTTTTATGCAATAATACAAGCCATCTCAGTAACACCGCAGTTGACAGTGTCGATTAAAACGAGTTCGGTCAAAAACCAAACAAAACCCTCCAAACGCGATAAGGGGCACTTTTCATTTCATTTTCTTTCACACAGACATTTATTAAGTAACTATAAAGCTATAGGCCTATTACCTAGTTACATAGTTGCATTTCATGAGCAAAAAGAAATTATAATATAAGTGAGTATAAAAGTCAGCTAGACGGCCGCTAATTTAATCATCTCGCTCCATAAACTTCGTAATCATCTATTCCAACCGACAATGTATTCAAAGGATCATCGAAGGATTCCAGACTCAGTGGTAGGACATGCCAATATCTAACAAAACGAACAGTAAAGGATCGTTCGGATGATGAGTTAGACAAACGTGCTACTAATATGAAAGAGTTTCTATTTGATCTAGAGAACCGCAATCGGTCGATTAAAAAGCTTGTAGATCAAGTATGAATGATTTTGAAGAGATAGATAAGAAAACTGAATTTTAGATAATCGGGAATAGAGAATTGTAAGAAAGCACGCACGAAGGAGAAAATGTGGCCCTTAACTTGGATAGTATAAACAAAACGTGTTATACGATTAACAGATCTATACCTCTGTGTGTTAACGTCTGCACCTGGCATGTGCCTTAATCAGACGGGTTGCCTACAACCATTGGCAATCAATTAAATTGATTGAGGACACCTCAGGGAGAGAGACAATTCCCATTGAAGGGGGCCTCGCTACCCTGAGTTTCCGCAATAGAAAATGGGTGTGGGCCAAACTCTCGTTTAATGGTTTACGTCGAGTCCTATCTAACAACCTCTTAGCTCCCCGCGAAACTTTGGGGTAACCACAGCCACCACGAATATTCCCCGAAGGGCCGTATCCAGCAGTCGGGCAAGAAGGCATTCGATTAACAATAGTTTGGAGTAAACAAAACTTAGGTTATAACTTGGCACACAAAAAAGACAAGTACGCCATGAGAAGGGAAAGCGTAATGGCATGTTTAACCTTTAGACACGGATGTAGAGTTAGATTGGACAATTTTCGAAACGTAAGACAAATTTTAGCAGAGACATTGTCTATGCGGGGACTAAAGTTAAGTTGGCAATCAAGGTTTACCCCAAGACATTGCACTGAATCTACAAGATCAATGGAATAACCAGATGTTTTCTCTTCATTACTTACTATGAAATGGCACAAAGTTTCTCCTATTCAATATCTGGCAGCTTCAAGAATAACCATTTCTTCGACAAATAAATTTTTAATGGTTTTTTTATTTGTTTAGGGATTGACAATACGAAATATGATAAAATAAAGCTAATTGGCTAAATAATAAGAATTAATTTACGATTTCGGGATTTCCTTTATCAAAATTTCAGGCAGTTCGTCCGCGCGCGTTAGTTCGTAGCGGAAAAGTGGTTGTATAACAGGTGATAAAAGCTTCGGATCAAATTTAGCATCTTTTCCCGGCGGTAATATATAACTCAAAGGTATGCCGACAATAAACACTACGGAAGCACCTAAGATCATGTACCAATTAAAGGAAATATTTAAAATATTAAATGATTTTTTTGGAGGCGAATCCATTGAAAGAAGTGAAGTAAAATTCTCGTAACTAAAAATAGCAAAAAATAAAAAAAAAGGAGGAGATTACATTATGTTTCATAAATTAAGATAAGCGTAGTTACTCTTGCATTAAATTACTGCCATTGATGCAAGATTCTGTAGAGGTGGGCAGAGGGTCATAACTTATCCTGCCCTGAGCCCCTAAGACAATTACTAGCATGGTTAGCATACTGGCTGCAACCGCACAAAAAGCAGCCTATTATAAGGCCATGAAAAAGAAAAGAAATATTATCGACTGCACTTGCGCACATGAAAATTTAATTAAGAGTACTACCCGGCCGTGTGACTGAGGTACTAACATGCCCAGTAGAAAAACACCAAATACAGCACCAAACGTTACACCGGTGATTGAATAAAGCATTTGTATAATGGATGAAAACTTTTCGACAATTACGCCAGCTGCTATGCAATATAGACCAGTGAACAGTACAATGGATTTCATAATGAAATTCGCCCTGCTTTCAGTATGTTTGATACGAGGTTTAATGTAATCGAAATAAACAATGCCGGCTAGAGAATTTAAACTAGCCGACAAAGTGCTTAAAGCAGCACTAAATACACAGGATATGAACACGCCTGGCATGCCTTTCAGGTAACCCATTATATCCTGTACGAAGAAAGGCATTAACTTGTCGGCTTTTTCCACGAAACCAGCTGCCACAGGATCACAGTCATGATAGCGTGCATACATAACAATACCAGTCAATGAATTCAATAACATTATGATCGCAAACCCGATACCAAATAAAAACAAAGATCTGCAAAATATACAATGCAAAGCTTAGCCTATAATGGGAAGTATTTTTACTTACCTTTGAGCGTGCTTTAATGAAGGCAATGAAACAATTCTCTGTACACAACTTTGATTCATCCCTACATATGAAGTCCATACTACAATAGCACTAGAGAAACAATTCCAAAATGTGGAACGTGTTGTAGCATCAAAAGTAAAACTGAAAAGAAAAATATTAAATGAAAGTCTGAAAACTGCATCTCTTTGAAAATCAACACTTACTTTATGTCCAAGCGTTGGCCATCAGTAGCCAATCGGAAGACTTCTCCGAAGCCACCTACTTTTATAATACCCAACACAAACACTAATATCACTGATGTTAACATAACAGTTCCTTGTACCACATCGGTCCATACGACAGCTTTGATGCCTCCCTTCATGAGATAATAGAAAAAATTCTAAATTCTAGTAACTTAGGACTTTTCGAATACTTACAACCATAGTGTAGAAGACGCAAATGGAACAGACGATGCCATTAATAAAGTGTATATTAAAACCGGTAACTATAGAAAAAAGAATGAATGCCTTGAAATGAATAAATATACCAGACTTTGTTATTACTACAGATAATAGTTGTGTACTTTTAAGCGGGTAGTGTAAAGCTACTTTTCTTGTTATCTTCTTCTTCTTCTTCATTGCAGATAAGAAATACATGAACTAATTGCGTACAATCGTTCCATGTCAAAAGATCAGCGATGTAGGTACGTTTAGGACGTTTGTTTGACGGTACACAGGTTTTTGATTTTTATACCCATCTCTGAAGGATGAGGAGTACATTCATTTTGTTAAAACATTTGCAATGCCCAGAAGGAAGCTTCAGAGATTCTCGGTCAGCATCAAATTCTAAATCGGTTTAAGTATGTCCGTCTGTCCCACTGTGTAATGTCTGTTGTAAACATTCTCCTGTCCGCAAAAATGAAGCTTTTGACATCAAATTGCACAAAAACATTGAAAGTTCTTCCGCGCAGGTTGGTATTGAAAATGGGCAAAATGCAGAAGCTGTCAATTAATTCATTGAATTAAAGTTCATAAGTAAATTGATTTCAGTTCAGGCAATTGCAGCTGTAGAGTTTATCTGAGAATCTCATAAGCTTTGTTTGAATACAATTTTTTATGGACAAGCGATGTTATTCTACTTACAAAACACGCTTGAAAACTTCCAATAATAAAAATTTATGCAAAAGAACTTCTCTGAAATTCTACCACATGTCAGATTGACAAACGAACAGAAGGATTAACGGACCGACAACCTTAATTGAGAAATTATTCTTTTTCGATTGTTATAATGAAAAATGAATCTATCTCAAGTCATTTTATGCACGCACCCAATCTTATCGCAGCACAAAGCATAGGGCCTCGAAGAACTTGAGGTAGACCCACCTTTTAGTAAACCGATTGATTCAGTATCACTTTCTGACTCGATATAAAATTGTCTGACTATCTGTCCGTCCGTCCATTATGTTTTCTTGCGATCACTTCCTCGACCACTCCGCATATAAAACCTTATTTTAAAAAATCGTTATATAAATAACAGTATGAAGCGAAGTGTGGCAAAGTATTTAATGATGGATCGCGTCGCATTGTAGTGTTTTCACTTGTTAGGTATTGATTTGGGGCGAAGGTGATGGACATCGATGACTAGGATTATCTGCGATAAGAAATCATCAATGCGGTAGACTAAGGATCTAGTGTTTACGTTGAGAAGTTTTAGCTTCAAGAGAGTATTCTTTTAAGAGAAAAATATTGAAATCAATTAACCAATAAATCGTTTAACCTAAAAATTTTTGATACGTATTATGATCTATGAGGTTATCTTGTGAATGATATTCATAGAAAAAATGTATGTAACGCAGACACAAGAAATGAAGATGGTATGAAAGGCGAAAACGCTGAAAAAGGTAGTCTAAGTTCCTAAGGTATTTACAGAGGAACTTTGCTATATACAGCGTAGGTACTTTTAGACGAATTCGGCAAGAGAATATCTCCTATAATGATTTGAACTACGGCCTTTCTATGTGGTTTTTAGAGATTGTAAACTATAAGATATTTTTGTAAATGAACTATGGTTAAGAAAAAGTGTTTGATTAAGAAGAAAAAGAAGAATGACTTGCAGCAACGCCAGGAGAGATAACGACAGAGTACTTTGGATATAAAAGAACTTTCGCGTAACGCTGTAGGTCACAAATGTGATTTCAAACTAAATAAGGACCAATGTTAAACATTTATGCAGACATGGCATCTTAAAGACCAATGAGAAGTGATCACTAGGCTAATGTTTAAGACTGGATTAAACAACTGTACGCAGAGATTTTCTTAAGCGATCTAATGCAATAAAAAATTTACTGAATAAGTGAACGAATTAATCATTAAACCAAATAATTTATAAGGTTTTCATTAGGAACTTCACTTATATGAATGAAATTTTATAAATGAAACATTACGTTTAAGAATAAGAAGTGGAAAAATGGTCTGTACTTCTGTACAGACGCCATGAAGAATGACAACGACGTACTCTGACTATATTCAAAAAATTAACAACGTCTTCGATGCAGTCCAAATTTCCATA
Organism: Glossina morsitans morsitans; assembly: GCA_001077435.1. Lineage (NCBI taxonomy): Eukaryota > Metazoa > Arthropoda > Insecta > Diptera > Glossinidae > Glossina > Glossina morsitans. The sequence goes on from CCAG010012734.1 coordinate 17,490, forward strand.
ATACCATTAGTCATATTGATCAAGAATATATATATCCTTTGCAAGAAGCTCTTTTTACATATGTGTTATACTTGTTGATAGTGAACACAAGCACTAATAAAAGGTTTGTGATTATACTGTCATTGATTCACACTACAGCGTGCAGTATGTCTATTTGGACTACATAACATGGACTACACTATATTTGAATTATGCACGTCTTTGCGTCGTTACTGTGGTAACGACAACAAGAGACAACAAGAAGAACAAACACACCAAAACAATGTAAGTTATTCCTTTAAAGAGGAAGACTTCAAACTACTACGCTCTGTAGAGCCACACTACGCTCTGTAGAGCCCCACATTTTCCTTTCTTAAGATAAGAACGTCATTATATTTTAGCAACCTTTGATAACCATCGAGGTAACATAGGGAGAAGAAAGAAAAACATTTATAAAGTTTAACAGGTTCCCGATCTTAAAAGGCAAAAGCTTTCGAAATGAATCATTTATTCGTAACGATTGAACTCATAACTTACCCTGAGCAAAGGCCAAACTCGGTATGAACATGTACAGAGGAAGAATAAAGCAGAGATTACCCACAAAAGATAATGTCATCAAATCGCGTGTCTTGCTATTAAAACGCATTTCCAAATACTAGAATACAAAGTAATGCGTAAATTTTCACATGCGAGTTTTTCATATAAACAAACCTCATAACAATTTGAAATGTTGTTATTGTAGAATACCGGTATCACTACATAGTTTATAATCGGTATGATAAAGATCATAGCAATTACATTGAAAGCCCAATTGATTCCAAAGGAATAACTTTCGGCTGGTATGGCCATAATTGCGACGGCCGACAATTGACTGGCGACCAAAGATATGGCTATAGGCAGCGTTCGCATTCGTTTACCGCCATGTAAATACTCGGCAGTAGTATTTTCACTTTTATGCACGAAACCATAATAGATACCAATAGCTGCCGAAATGCTTAACATTAAAATGAAAACTGTGTAATCCACAGCATTGAAGGTAAACTCTGAGATATCACTGGAATTGAATGCCAACATTTTTTTATGAGGAGCGATGTTTTTCTTTTCAATTTATTGCAAAGATTTTCTATAAAATTCCGAACTTCTTATTATAATATCTTTACGTGTCGAACTTATTTAAGATAAATGGCATGAAGACAAGTTGTATTTATAAAGTGTCGAAGTGTGTTATCAAAAGTAATTTTATATACCTTGTTATCTTAATAATGTGCTCATCATCAATTATTATTGTAGGTCGAGGTCCATTTAAAATCATTTTTAAAGCAAAGAAGATTTTCTTAATCGTAATAAAAATCAAGTTCACTTTATTTACGAAAATATCTTTTACTCCGGATAACTCCGGATATACGATATTATGACACTATTAGCGCTGAATTTGAATTCAAATACTCCCCGACCTTATCGGGTGCCGTCTATCTTCATGCGATATTAAAAATTTTCAATTTCATTTCTTTTATTTATGTTAGAAATTTGATGTAGCAAGGAAGTAAAAATGTTCTTCAGTTATACACGCACGCGACATGCCATTTATGCATTAGCATTATACCTATTACTATACTGACGCATGGGAGATATAGCAGGTTGCAATTTACCCTAAAGCATTCATCAGAGATTTTGTGATCCACTGCCTTAATTCGTTTGAGTGCATAAATGAATCTAAACTATAAATGACTTTCTGTCCATGATATGGAATTTCTTTCTGAGTACGAGCTTCTGAGGTACATCTGGGCATGATGATTATGAAAACGCTTAGCGCGATTGAGGTTAAGTTGAATGGAACTTCCTAATTTGTGTTTCTTTTATGCCCATGACGAAGGATGAGGCGTACATTTATTTTGCCAAAAAGTTCACAGCGTCTAGAAGGAAGCATCAGAGACCCCGTTAAGTATATATATTCGTGATCAAATTTTAAATCGATTTAAGTATGTCCGTCTGCCCGTCTTTCAAAGGACACGCCTACAATATCCACACGTCTCTACGACAAAAACTTTTACTTTGAAAATGGAAGAAATCAGTTGCGCCCACTCCATGTTATAGAGCATGAGAATTTTGTTCTTTTAGTTCTTTTATCTCTTTTTTGGGGTAAACGGTGATGGGTATAACAGATTCGGTCACAACCGAATGTAACATCCTTCCTAGTTTTTGTTAAGTTTATTTTTTTACACATTTGATAAGATTTTACATTATTTTTGTTTTTCTCAACCTTTGCTTATGTTTACCGTTTACCGTTTTCTTCGTCGGTAGTGTTGATTCAAATTAGCCCAAAGAAAAAGAATTTTATGGTACTTTCACAAAAATGTGTAACGAACAGTGAACATGAACATTTTTGACTGACGTACAAGATATTTCTCAGGCGGTTGCGGATTGAAATGATCCTGGGGCGGTTAAACTTCAGGTGCAATATGCGGATAGATCCATGTTGCCTGGAATCGATCTGTAACTGGAGAGAATCGGGATTTTCAAACTGTTTGCGCCGTGCAACGAAAATTTTGTATGTCGTGTTACCTGACTATCTAATCTACTTAGCTGTTTCGCGACGACGTTGTTGTTTCATCGTCTAATAGGTAAGGTCGGTATTACTTTACTTTTCGTTTTCATCAAATTTGGCTCATTGTTTTTTATATATATATGTATATATGTTTACACCTATATCTACACATATGTATATTACATCTTATATATATATATATTACGATTTTTATATAGTGGTGTATAGAACTTTTAACAAAATGTCAGGTCGGCTATAGAGAAGTTTTTAAAATCTTGCAGCTATACTAGCACTTAGGCGTAATTTAAGCAATGAAACTAAAGCAAGTAATAAAGTGCTTTTCATGGATCGTGTTATTCATGCGCGCAACGCTAACGACGGCGCATATACAAGAATATAGTTTTCTTAGTTCTTACCGTTCAACACAACTATAGATTTCGACTGAGATTTTATACTCTCCATATACTCTCCACGAGTATCAATTAAGTGCTTTACTGGTTCTATGCTTATAGCTTCTAGTCTTCATTATTCATCCCATAAGTGTTATCAACTCGCATTCTGATTATCCCTATTCTCTTTTAACGTTATGTTGTATTTAATTAACATTTTTAAAAAACATTTTCTACGAATAATTAAGTTTTAATTACGGCAACTAACTCTCATTATCTAAGCACTTTAGTTTAGTTGGGCGAAACATTAAAATTTTCTAATATTTAAGAAAAAAAAAGATAACTGTAACAACAGTAATAACATTACGATTGCCTTTCAGGCACACAAATATCTAAAAATCGCAAGATCTGTCAATTATAAATTGCAAAGCGCAAACTCTCTGACTGTGGCGCTCAAACTTGGAAGATCAAGTGCCAACTTTTTGCAAGCAAATTTTTTAATTTCATTTGTTTCATAGAAAAAAATTGGGAATATATTTTTGTCCGATATGATCGGAGGCTTTCGAAATTAGCACGGAGTTATCTTTTTCCCGAGTTCTATCTTTTGCTTACTGAGTCTTATTTTGAACAACAAATTATTGTAATAGATTTACTCTGCCACGCTCTTAATAATTTTGAACTTTGACCCCTTTTGCGAACGATCGTAATACTCATACGGAAATCTTTTTCTTAATCAGCTTAATGAACTTTTAAATCGGTGTCTGTCCGTCCGTGTGATGCGTGTTGTTGACACTCTCTTGCTTGCGTAGAAATGACGATATCGACTTCAAATTTGGTAAAAGCATTGGAAGTTTTTGCCTGCAGTTTGGTATTGAAAATGAGTCAAATTAGTTAGAGCACAAGCCCGCAATGAAGTGTCATCTCAGTTTTTCTAAACAGAAATTTATGGCTTTTTGTTCATTACCTACAAATTATATAAAATAGAGGGCTGACGTTTTTCACAATTACGTTATGAAAAGCTCTGCTTGTCATGTGTAAAAATCGCCCACACCCATACAAAGTTAAAAGTGATTAAATTTTCGTTTTTTCACTTTCTTGAAGTTGGGTGCTTGTTAACCATAAGATAAGCAAGACAAAACGTTTAAAACCATTTTATGTCATCCTCAAGTGAAGATATATTATCTACCTAAAAATGCTTTAATTCCAAAATAAATATGGTGGACACCACAAGCTGGCGGGTTAATTTTTTCTTAATGATACCAGCGATATGGGTATCAGATAAAAGGATTAGGAAAGTGAAAGGCGACAAACTAATCGTGGTGGACGTCACGACTTGGTGGTTAAATTATTTCTTGTAAATACCGTCGATACGATTATCAAATAAAAGGGCTTGAAGAGTAGAAGGCGAAAAGCTAAGTGTGTTAATTCTAAACTAATTATGGCGCGATGGTGGTGGATTCTTAACAATACCTCTACTGAAGCAAAAGGTGAAACATAAATACTTTATCCCATTCGCTTTTTTATGACAATAAATAAAAGCATGGGACGCCAAAGATTTGCAATGGTGGTGGTGTTGGTAAACATTTTGTTTTTCAATAAGGCACATCTTTCTAGTCCATATTTTAGTCATATTTTGACAATGCTTTCCGTATACATTTGTTACACACTACATCGTTTTGGGTATAAGGACATGCAATATCCGGAAGGACTGAGGACAAACCATTTTCTTTCCTCTTATAGATCGACTCAGAATCAATTGGCTAGTCTATATAAATTTTGTATTTGTATATTCGACTTACAGGTCGCAATTTTTGAGATGTTCTGATGAAATTTAATACTTGTTTTGGCTCAAAGACGAAAGCTATTGAAAATGCTTCAGATGGAACCCCCTCCAAAACTCGTTCGCGGTAATAATTTGACATAACTTATCTTAGATCTTATCCCATATATGAAAGATAAGTCTTTATAAGGCAAGAATTTTCAATTTTTAATATTTTACGACGAAAATTGCCTCAGAAAAGTAGTTTGGTAACGGTATCAAATTTGAATCAAATAGATCTGCTTTTTGGGGCGCCACGGCATAGAAGGATTGCCATGCAATATTAAATCCTTATATGCAAAACTCGTCTGATCCTTGGTACTATTTGATGAAAATTGGTCCATAGTAGCAATGTAGCATAAAAGTTAAGTAAAGTAAAGAATTTGGAATATTTACACCTATTTTCTAAACCCCAACAACCTAATACAGGGCCTCTCATAAAAAACAAGCCCTTATATGGCGATGAAGTTAAATTTGCAATTTTTTATGACGGAAGCAACTGGAAAATAATAATTATTTTGCCAAGTCGATTAGGTTTGGTTTGGATCATATTGTTCATGTTTCGAGCATCCTCATAAAAAAAAAAATAATATATTATTTTTGGTCCATTATAAAGAAATTGAATAAAGAGCTGTACTAGGTGAAATGGTGTATGGTATCCAATAGTCGGCCTATTTTAATAAATATTTTGAAGTAATTCTACACCTTTCACGATTTTCGAAAAACGTTTTTTCATTTTCTCTCTTAGGTGGAGGGTTGGTACCGGTACAAGCACGACCAAACACACTCTTAAAAAAATGTTGTTGTGCTGCGAGAGCTACTGTGGCATAGTTTCGGTTTTAAAAATGTATTACAAATTTCTGTAGGTAACTGAATGTTAGTGTACAACCATGTGTAACGTGATACATAAATAATTTCAAACAAATCACCCCTAATTTAATGCTCATCAGGTAGCATTGCCTCTTAGTCAAAAATTATTTCATACATTTGTGGTGAAGCATTTTGCGATTTGATTTATGCAACCAATTCAAGAGTATTTGAGATAAGTCTTAAGCCACAGCGTTAAATATTGTAATATGAAACGAGAGATGCCCAGATGAACAGAAAACATCTCGTGCTATTTGCACAGTTAAACGAATATCCTTTACCTTCCCACCATATGCGAACAATACTCTCCTATTGTTGTTTGAGCAATTTGATGATAAGCAAATGAAGAAACGTAAGATTCAATGAACACTTTAACATCATTTTTAAGAAACTGAACAAATGGCCCGAGTCGAACACGTGGATACCTGTCGTCATTGAATGTTTTGCAAAACCAAAAGCTATGGCACGGCTACAAAGCATAATAGAGTAAATCTTACACCTTAAGAAATTTAAAAACTTTTTCAATTTGATTTCTTTTTATCCTTGATTCATTCTGTCCTTTGTTTCTTCTATCAAACCATGTGTCAAGATCTCACCCGGTGAATTAATTACTCTTTTCTAGAGTAGTTGTCTATTACATTTGAATATCACATCACGCAATCCGGAGCTCTCCGGAAAGTTATTACGTTTGGAAGTTATTACTGTCTAGAAATCATATGGAACTGTCAACAATGTTGCCATATAGGTGTCAGACCGAAGACTTATTGATCAACTGCTCTTTCCATAATCGAATTATACTTCAAGGAGCACTGTATGTTCATATCGCGTAATGACATGTTGTACTAAATTAATTACAACAATTTATGACGAATCACAAGGCGCAACATATCTTCCTTTGGCATCCAATCAGTCTGTAAGAGACTTGCATTAAAAAATTATTTTTAACAGTTTTAACTTCTCTCTCATAGTACTCGTCGTAAAAGCTTCAAACATTCTGGGGCGTATTTTGAAGTTTGAAAACATAGAAAGTATCGACGAAAGAAATGTACAAAAAGTGAAAAACAAACTTTCCTCCCGTAAGTCTCCCCCTTTTAATTTTCGATTTATTAGCATGTTGTTCATCATGCCGGACAAGCAATTGGGAAATAGCAAGTAAAAAACTTATATTCACATAGACCACATAAACGCTTGACTCACTTCAGATTTTAATGGCCAAGAAATAGGGTTTTCTAAACGCCCCCAGAATCTAGGGTATAAAAGAAATTAAATTGTAACTAAAGCACTTTATCGCATTCTACTTTTCAACTCCTTTCAATTGATGCCTACATCGAAGGTGCTTTTAAGAAAACATTTATCCACTAAGGCGTGACGTCTGCGACAACTAATTTAGAATTAACATACTTAGCTTCCCGTATTTTACCCGCCAAGTTCTTTTATATGGTGCTCATGGTGTTGTAACGAAAAAATTAATTCACTACGTCGTGGCGTCCGGGAGATTTAATTTGGAGCTAAGATACTTAGAGTTTCGCATTCTACTCCTCAAATTCTTTTATTTGACACCCACATCGGTGGTGTTATTAAGAAAAAACTAATCCACCACTTCCTGGTGTCTACCATATTCATTTTAGAATTAACCCATTTTTAGGCAGATAATATATCTTCATTTGCGGAATGTATAAAATAGTTTTAAACACACTGTCTCACTTGCGTTATCATAAATAAGCATAAAACCTCGAAAAAGTGAAAAAAAAATAAAATTTAATTACTCGTTACTTTGTGTGGGCATGGCCGATTTCTTCTATTTTTACATGTAAAGAGTAGAGTGTTTCATAAAGTAAACGCGGAAACTATCAGCCTTCTAACTTCTATAATTACTGAGTAATGAGCAAAAACCTACAAACATTTATTAAGAAAACAGGAGTTGCGTTCGGTTTACGGTCCGCTGTGGGTTTCTACTTTTACCAAATTGCCACATTTTCAATACCAACCTGCGTGCAAAAACTTCCAACGTTTCTACCAAATTTGAAGTCGATTATTGGCTTTCACGAACTAAGGAACCTTCTGGGAAAATCTTCGTTACTGATTCTCATTGCATTAGTCGCTTCGGAAATACTTCTAATCCACTCTGATTTTTGCTATAATAATTCAGGAACAATTTAAATCTTGTTTAAAATTACGCAATGACATATTGATCAAAGAGTTAGAAGACAATCAAAGTCATTTTTCAGTACATTGCGTACGCAACAGCCACCCCGCATGTAGCTGTCATAGCTTATTCTAGCCTAATTCCTTCTTAAGAATGTATAAGGCCCATGGCGTAATCGTTTCACTTAAGATCACCCACCCATGTCACCCATAATCATCTACTCACATCAGATGTAGATATACGCAGTAATTGAGCAAATATCCTTATTGACTCTCCTTGTAGGACGAAATCGAAGCTGACTCTCTTATTTAAAACCCCTTGACTTTAAACTCTTCCCTTCTTAATTTTCACTGAACCTCTTCCTTGAGCCACGTGCACCATTTTCAGTACTCGTTGGAATGCGCTTATACGTCAAGTTTAATTACCTAAATTAAAATATTAGAAACTAAAAATTAATTGTTTCGATCTCTACTTTATGCGATATTCTTGATGCAATGCTTGACAAGGCATGGGGAAATATATGTTTGCTCTCATAAACACAACTTTATTAAATTTCTTTAACATTTTCATTAGTAAACTTACGAGCGTGTACCGAAAACAGTACACGTTGCGTGGAAGTGGCATTCACTGCCATCTAGGTTCAAGATAGATACACCGTAAACGAGAGGATTTTTTTAAGAAGGTGTTTGATGTTGCCTTAGGTTTAAAGCATTCATTTCCGTGCCCTTCGTCAAACTCCTTGATAAGATCCTTTTAGTAAATAATACTAATAAGATTTGCTATAACAACTGAATCAAGCGTGAATTATAAATGCTATACATATGTCCATTCAATCAACTGATTAGCTGAGAAATTGTCGCTCTAAAGAGAAATTTCTTATTATCATAATATTGAAATACTATGCTTAAGCTTTGAAAAGCAATAACAAGTAACCTTGAAAACGACTGAGAAACTTTCAAAGATGAAGAAAACTGTATGACTTGCTAAAAATATGCAGTTAACAAAAAAAAAAAAACATGTCTATATTGAATGAAAATGCAACGCAATTTCAAATAATAATATTGACCCCATAAAAATCCATAGTTATGTATAACTATTTACCAAATATACACATTATATATATGCGATTGTATGTAATGTACATATGGTTTACATACATATGTATATGAGTGTGTGTAAATGAAATCTTTTAAAAACAAAAATCCTTTCACTTTTTCTATATGCTTCGCTCACATCACTACTGAACTGCTCAGCCAAGACAATGTACAATAAGACAGAAGTTATATTCATTCAGCTTGTACTGAATTTTTCAATACTCATCATTAGTATGTGTATGAGGCGATCACTTCAATATAGAAAGAACATTCAGTCACTCGTTACGGTGGCCACCACCATGCAGCATGCACCGAATATATCGTTTATCGTTTTATATATATTTCAAAGCCATGCCTTATATACCCTTTGGCAGCGAAAATATAGAAATAACTTTTTGTCTTTATCGACAAAGTCTCTTAATTTTGTTATGAACCCTTCTTTTGATAAGGAAAAGTTTAAAATTTTAGTTGAAAAACTTTTAAACTTTTAAAAACTTAAAAACTTTTAAAAAGCTTTGTAAACATAGTTTCAAAGGAAGCGAGAAATTCTTCATGAAAAAGAAAATCTCAAATTGATTAAAATGGCTTAAGAGTACGGATCAAACGACAGACGTGGTCAAGTCGTTACCATTAATTAAGAAGTATATATAGTAAGTAAACTTTACTTCGTGTAGTTCTATGCGATATAAACGCATTTGACAGAATACTCCTGTTGGTGGGCTTAAACGGGCCGAGTAAGAAGTGCGTCAGTGACGACGTGAAAGCAATTTTAGATATCAATCATCTAAAGAAAAGTTTTTTTGTTAGTCCTTTAGGTTTTCGTTCGCACATGCGCTCTCTTAAGGTTTTATGAATATTTTACACCAAAGTCTGTATTATGGCATACTAAAGCATTTTGTTGGGTTCGCGCTAATCCTTTAATCGGGTAAAGGGGACACGAAGCCATTCTATTTATAAATCGAATGGAGGCAAGAATATGTTTTCCTATTTGTGACTCTTCGAAATAACCAGCAACAAGTAAACGACGTTACCCGAGTTTCCTACAAACCGTATGACTATGTTAGTATACCTCTCATTTTGCATTACAACAACGTGAATACAAATACGTTAAAATAAGAGATGAGCAAGCTGCTGGAATGATTACAGTCATTGGTGGTGGTAGCTAGTTTGGTACACAATTTGAACATAAGTAAGCATTGGATTGGATTTGCTTGCGTGTATATTCTCACACTTCAGGTTAGATTTTTTTGAACACCAGCTGCATCTGCGCAAATTTTGTGCTATTAGTTAAATAACTTAAAAGACTTAATATGTTGCCTGTACACGCACACACGCATACATACATTCATACACATCTGCGATTATTATGCATTTGTTTTTATTGCGACGATGAAGATTTTTACACGAATCGTTAAAAGATTTTTCGAGATCGCTCGAGATTAATACACATAAGATTCTGAGCACCCGATTTATCTATAGCCGATGTTCACAAAACATGGTTTGATATTAGATTAGATTGGAGGTCCTATAAGAAATGCTTATACTCTTGATGAGATTGAATACAGAAATCGTTTAAGTCATGTTCACATATTCATCTAACTACAGCTCCACACATCTGAAATGGTGATTATAATCTTCAAACTTTGTTGCAAGGATTTCAATCTTGTTAGGTTAAGCATAAAGATCCATTCATGAGCGGCAAAAATATCGATAACCATTATCAAGTGAGTACGAAATTACCGTCCACTCTCTTGAATTTATTTACAAACACTCGAAATCAATTTATAAAAACAAAATGTGTATGCAGTGAAAAAATCCTTCAACACTAGAACTACCGAGCACGTCATTTTGATCCTTTTTATTTTCGATGTTCATAAAGAATGTAATATTCCAAATTTTTTGGTGTCTTTTGTTTATACGAAAAGACCTTTGAATGCCTAGAATCAGTTATTCCCTACGTGGTGTAGTTTTCGAGATGGCCATACATGTACCTATTTCCACCAGCAGGCTTTTTGGTGTCATTTGTTTATATGAAAAGACCTTTGAATGCTTATAATTCCCTACGTGGCGTAGTTTTCGAGATGTCCATACATGTACCTATTTCCACCAAAAAGAATCCCATTGATCTCCTATTTTTGTCGTTCTCCATAGCCTTAACGAAAAAGATAGGAATCTGAAATTTGGCAGAGCCATTTCTTGATCGATTAAGAACGTAATTGGGTGTCATCTGTTTCTATTCACGTTCGCAATATGGAAGAAACTGAAAATCTGTGACCCAGATGGTCGTCAGAATCACCTTCATGTTCCCTTTGAAAATAGTCCCAATCGGCTTGTTGAAATAGCCACAAATTGCGATAAAATTTTAATTCCAATTTATTTTCAATCTAATTCCCATTTGTTCCAACACATATTAGCATTTTTCCCCCCAACGTCATATAAATTAGAAATAAGTTGGAATTGAAATTTTATCGTTATTGGACATATTAGTAAACCGATCGAGACCATTTTTATATCAAGTCTGCAAATGGATTTGACGAAGCAGGTAGAAATTTTCCCGGAAGGAAAAACTAATCTATTTTTAACGTGATTTTAGTTCTTAATTTATGGAAGATGAGTACGTAGGCAGGTCGCAACCCTTCGTTCTTGGACTATTAATCGATTAAGTTATATTTGTGTCAAATGTCAGCTTCCTTCAGATCAGAGGATCCAAATGCTCGCTTTTGGTCAAAATAGGTGTATGCAGAACGTCTATAGTTCTAGTGTTAATAATCAGCTTTCGGCCTGTTTTTTTTTAAAAGGGCTCCTTGTCCCTATTTCTAAAATCGCAATTTTGTTTAGGATCGAATAACTAAAGATATTTTGGAAATATTGTACCAAATCTAGCACAAAGCACACGGGAGTTTATTTTATTTATTTCAGTTTAATAATTAAAGGGCAAGAGGCTGCAAAGCTTTTGGACTTAAGTACTTCTTTTAATCACATAAGGGGTTTTGAAAGGGTTTACAAGCAAAAGAAGATTTACAATTTTAAACATTTAAATATATTTACAAACTTTAAATAGTTTCACGCAGTTTATCTTATCGGAGATAGAATATTATTTCTTGAATCAAAGTATTCTTAAGGTTTGCAATGATGGCAATGTCGAGGTCTTAAATTATGAAAGCATGAGCAAGTATCCAATAGGTGAAGAAGTGAATTACAATTTACACTGCATAGTAAACATAAGGAGCCCATATTGTAAATATAATGCTAGGGAGCGAGAGTAGTGCGTCATAACTGTTAACTTTACAGTTCAAGAATCGCCAATGCAAAGCTTATTATAATATCATGATCTGTAGCAAGTTTAATTTCTATGGCTTCATAATTGTTCAGTTTCTTTATGTATATATATAGCAATTGTTGAACCGTTTTATATCAGAACTAGTAAGAAAATTATATTTGGTCGTGACCCAATCCTTTATGCCCACCACTGTCATCCTAAAAAAGACAAAAAAAAAATGAAAGAACCAAATTTTCATTCTCTACAATATAGAGATGGTGCTGCTAATTTTTCCTATTTTCAAGATAAAAGTTTATGTCGCATAAGCGGATGGGCGTTGCAGGCATGCCCTTTGAAAATTCACTTCCAAATTCTTTTGCAAAGTTTTGGGCAATATCTTCATTTGCGCTAACGGGAGAATGTGTACCACAAATACTTTACACTTGCAAAGATAGATAGACAGACGGACGGAGATGTTTAGGTGCAGGGTAAGAATTAACGCAGTGCTGTGTAAGAATTAACACATTTTATGGGGTTTTTGAAGCTTGTTTCTGCACCTCATGAAAATATTGAAAAAACTTTTAGCTTTGATATTGTGCAAGCGTGGTCATCTTTTTCCATTTTTATACAGACACTACAGCATTGCCCATAAAATATGCCTTCAAATTTTTCTACATTTATCTGCTATAGTTTATGAGTAATGAACAAAAAACCAATTTTCCATTCCCTTTGAAAAACGGAGGGATTCTCAGCTTACTTGGTATTGTGGGCGAGTCCTTTAACCGACTTGGCTCATTTTCAACACAAATTTGCGTGTAAGAACTTCCAATATTTCAGCCACATTTGAAGTCGATAGCATCATTTTTGCGGACAGGAGAATGTTCACAACAGACATTACACAGACGGACAGGCGGACAGATGGACATACATAAATCGACTTAGAATTTGATGCTAATCAAGAATATATATATTGTGTAGCGTCTCTGAAGCTTGCTTTTGGGCGTTGCAGACGCCCATGTATATATATATATATATATATATATATATATATATATATATATATATATATATATATATATATATGTGTGTGTGTGTGTATGTATATCTCGTACATACAAATATATATATATATCGTATATACATATATATATATATATACATATATATATATATATATATACAATATATAAAATTCGTACATATTTTATTAATTTCGAAACTAAGCAACTTGAACCCCTCTAACCAATAAGATGTATTAACGATTTTGCAAGCACTCATTAACGCACATATGCTTTCTGCCAAAGTTAGCAAATATAAGTCAAGATTTGAAGATGTGCTAAAAAAAGCAAAAAAAAAAAAAATAATAAAAGAAAAAACCAGCCTACAATCATAAAAAGCACATTGAAACACTTTGGCCAGTTATTAAATGTCATTCATTGCCAACTGGGTTGATGGCATGCATACATATTTATGTTCGCAATTGCATCCACACTTACACGAACAAAATTCAATTCGTTAACTTGTGTTTATATATATATATATATATATATGTAATTATATTTTGTAGATTGTATGTCGTAATGTAGTTCATCAGAAATCAACCTAACCTACCGCCGCCATCACCGCCGTGAGATGATGATCGGTCACATAAAATGCTCGTTACGTTATTGTAACATTTAATGGTTTTATTTTTTTCTGCTTTTTTTTTTTTTTTTTTTTTTTTATTATTTTTTCTTTATGTCAAAAGTTTTACTATTTGAATGTTTTGTATGTGTGCGGTGAGTGTATGGTGTGCAGCGAATAGACAATAATGTTTTAAACCAACGATGATGACGCTTCATTTACCATGTCACCACCATACACAAGTGTTCATCGATTAAATTCAGTGTTTTTTTTTTTTCTTTTTCTTTTTGAAATTAGTTTTTTGCATTTTCTTACAAATAACGTTGTTATTGGACTACTTTAAGTTCAATGCTCATCGTTATTAGAAAAATCAATTTTTATTCATTTGGTGTCCATTCACCTTTGATATATCAGTTCGATATAACGTTTTAGATGAATGTGTTTTTTATGAAAATTTTTTTTTTTTTTTTTTTGAAAAATTCACTGAAAGGATTTGCGCTATAAAAATGTTGCTAATAATAAAATTTACTGCATTACGCAAGAGTTAGGTAAAATCACTGTAATTATTTTAATAATCTTGCTGTCCGATCTTCGAAATAATTTTGTTCCACATTGTTTCCCTCGCATTCAAAATTAATCTCTTTTGTGAGTAGTAAAATTTATATGAACAACTTGTTCCCGTTATACATTAATGGGCAAAATAATAGCGGAGCTTTACTTCAGATTGGATTTTTGTATCATAAGAGCTAGAGACTGATCCACATTTCATTATAACGATTGAGAATCAATTCCCCGATCGATCTAAGCTTGTGTGTCCATCTGTCTGTCTTGTTTTTTGGTTTCCAACCGCAATTTTTGATGACATTTTCGTGAAATTCGCTCCAATAGTGAACGCTATTGAAAATGCTTGGAATCGTTGTCTGAGGAACCTTAGGATGATGTAGGGTATTTTATAGTGTTTTTACTATAGCGTTTTTACTTGTTTTTCTTTCTTTTCTTTCCTTTCAACGAACAGCTCCTTGCAGTGATTTTAAAATGTGAAAACTTTTGTGGCAGAGACCAGTTACCCAAAAGATATTGGATTGGCGTAGCCAGTTCGTTCCATTTCTTTACAGCTACAATAGGTTCATCCATTTGCCGCTATTACATCTACTGAGGAATCACAAAAAATCCTTTTTTTCTCTGCTTTTGAAAACCGAGATGTTCTCAGTCTCGGATGTACAATAGGTGTATCATTTGACCGATCTTTAACACCAACCTGCCTACAAGGACATTTCATTATGAAAATTGGTTCACCATAGTAATTTGGCATAGAAATAATCTTGATGACTGTATTTAGTAAGAAGACTGTATTAAGTATGAAGAGGCCTTGCTCGACCATAATGTTTTCAGTTCTCTTTATACAATAATTTCTCAATTACGGCGTTATATGGGGAGTGAGCGTACAAAAAATCGTCTTGTTCAGTGCATTTTCAATCCAATCCATTTTCGTTCATTCTCCTGCCAAAATACGTCCGTCAATGCCGATGCCGACACGCATACGTTATGGTAAAAAAGAATCATCCGAATTGGTCCAAATAGCTAATATGTTTGCTAAAGTTTTCAAAGAAACGTATTCTGATCAGGTATACGATGAACCTATTTATCAATTCGAAATAACATCATTTGATATCTTTCACCGTGTTGTTCTTACCTTATTGGCCTGCAAAACTTAAAATATTGCACTAGACCCGAGTCCGGATGGTATTCCATCTTGCATTCTTATTAACGCTGCTACGGTTCTCTGTAAGCCATTAGCGTATATTTTCAAGGTATCGTTTTTCACTAATGTATTTCCCCCCCCCC
>CCAG010012735.1:0-148155 GCA_001077435.1 Glossina morsitans morsitans
CCCCCCCGCTTCCCTCATGGAAAATGAGCTATTTAGTACCCGTTCATAAGAATGGTAGCTGACAATGCGTCAATAACTACAGAGGCATTGCTAAACTAAGACTAATACAAAAATTACTTGAGTCGCTTGTAACTAATCGCTTGACTCGTTTTATGGATTCTGTGGTTTCCTCATCCCAACATGGGTCGCTAAACTTACATTATTTTCACAGAGTTTAGCAAAGCTTTTGATAGATTTACTTATGACCTCCTCATATTGAATCTGTCAAAAATAAGATTTCCTGAGTATCTAGTCAAATAGTGTGCGCCGTACTTATCCAATCGCACCCAAAGAGAGGTGTGTAAATTTGTCCATTCCGAAGTGATCCCTGCCTCAAGGCAGCCACTTGGGCCCTTTTGCTTCTTAATTTATGTATTAATGACCTTCTCGTTGTCATTCAACACAGTAATATTTGAATGTTCGCTGACGATGTTAACCTATACCACTCTAGTCGAAGTACAAAGGATGTGGAGTTTCTTACTCGTGGTTTACTTTCGCTGGCATATTTGGTGTAGAATTAATCTAATGCCGCTGAACTTTTCTAAGTGCAAAAAGATGTCGTTCTCTAGACCGTCCCCCCACGACTACACCTACACAATTAGTGGTAACAATACTGGGAATGTGATATCGTACAATGATTTTGGCGTTTTAGTTGATCGAGAAATGAACTTTAACCTCCGATCAATTATAAATTTTAAAAAATGGTCACTGGGCTTTATAAAAAGATGATCAAAAGATTTCGATGATCCCTACATAATACAGAGTTTGTATGTGGCGCTTGTAAGACCTATTCTTGTCCGGGCTCCAAGTTCTTCTTGTCAGATAGACAGTATCGAATCAGTTCAAAAACACAGCCCCCTTTTGCTTTGCGTGGACTGTGCTGGAGCACGTCCTTACCTTTACCGTTTGACTTATCGAAGCTTGAGAAAAGAAGTCACATATTAGGAATGACCTTTCTGTTTAAGGGAGACATTGGTGTCCGCATTTTTGTTCAGTCAAGTATCTTTAAGCGCCCCGTCTCGCTTTTCTAGGCATTATTTTCCAATTAGGTTTTCTCAGTGCCGTACAAATTACGAACTTTTTTTCGCCATCCCGTGTTGCTTGTGAAAACTTGAACGACTTTTATACGCCCATTTCGTTTTCGGGTGCGGTAACCTCCTTCCTAAGAGGAGATTTCTAAGCATGAATTGATCTATTGGTTTCCAGATGTGCACCTATATATGCACCTTCGATAATTATAGGGTTAACTGCAATTATTAATAATGGATTAAAGTTGAGAAAACATCGACGTCGTGACATATTGGCTGTAAGTTTAATTATGCTTTCGTTTCCACGCTCGTATTTTTCTCAACTTTTGTTTTTGCTTTATCTTTTGAATTTACATTTATCGAGTTATGTTTTTATTTATGTATATTAGCTGCACAGCTTAGCTAGTAATGTTTAGTAAATAAATGAATAAAGTGTTCAGGTAGTGCGGGTGTCTTGTTATAGCACTTAAATTTTTAGGTTAAAATCGTTCCTTAAGTAATTTATGAACCTGAGAGATTGTTGCTTGTATTTTGATCAGCGATATCTATGGGTGAAAGTAATAAAGTAATGCGAAGTAATAACACGACGTACACGATGGTTAAATTCGATGATTTTTACCTTTTCCTACATAAAACAACAGCTTTCCATGTAGGACTATTGAGTTATTCGGATTTAAACAGAAGCTAATCTTGAAACGCTTAAAATTTCATTTTCCACATATATCTCTTTCGTTAGTGGATTTGACGAAATCTGCTGCCGAAGCCCATCAAACACTTCTAAAAGCCTACGGTGACGCTACTCCATCGTATCTCATTTATCGGTTTTGATTTCAATGGTGTAAAAGTGGTGACTTTGATGACAATGGCAGAGAGCGACCTGGATAAACCAACCAACTGCAAGACTTATTGGATGACAACACAGCTCAGAACTTTCGAGTAGCTTAGCAGTGGATGCGATGGTAAAGATCCAAAGGGAGAAAATGGCTATCACATGAATTAACTGAAAATGTGATTTCGAACCGTTTCAACATCGCGGTTTCATAGCAAAACAATTAGTAGTCTGTTACATATTGTGGGTAACGATGAAAAGTGAATCCACTACGTCAATCCCAAGCACAAAAAGTTGTAGATTAGTCCAGGAGAGCAGTATGGACTATTCATGCCCACAAAGTTTTGCTGTGTAAATGGTGCAATCAGCAAGATGTAAAGTATTAGGAGCTTCTAAACCCGAATGAAACCAAATATTGTTGCAGATGTCTACCGACGTCAATTGAACAAATTGAACGATGTATTGTGGCAAAGAAGACCACCAATAGCAGTTAACAGAGGCAAACTCATCCTCTTGCATGCCAACGCTTGACCACTACTTGCAAAAGCTGTCAAGAGCACACGGTTGCAGCTCGAGTGGGAAACTTTTTCGCACACATCGTACTCACCAGATATGGCGCCTTCTGATCACCATTTGTTCAACTCGATGCAGCGTGGCTTTTGAAATGCAGAAGAAGCGTAAAAATGGCTCGATGATCGGATCATTGCCAAACCATTATTGTTCTTCCGACAGGATATCACTATGCTGTCAGAAAAATTGGGAAAAAGTTGTAGAAAGTTATTGAAAATATTTTGATCAATATATATATATCGCACCAACCATTCTCAAGAAATGCTTTTTTCAAGTGAAAAAATGATCAGAATACATACAAGCATCCACTACTTAACATAATTCCTTAACTATCTAACTAACAACACAAAAGACGAATATTTCTTCGTTTTCGTTACATAAAAAAAAATTGAATGAATTTGAAAATAAATTTCTGAAGAACGATAACGAAGCAAATCAATCAATGCAAAAAAAACTACGTGAAAGAAATTCTTGAAATGGAAAAATTAATTTAATTAATTTATTTATTGAATTAGATAACGACGACCACTCTCTTTTACTGCATTGCTTGTCAATAATCGCAACTTATTCGCTATTGTCTTTAGTGAAGTGAAGTGAAGATTATTTTAGTCGTTAACGAGAGTACATATAAAATTTACTACACATACACATTTTATATATCTATGATAAACATAAAAAAATAAATAAATAAATAAAAATACTATTATTATCTCAATGAAATAGATGTAGATAAACAGTGAGGCAGACAGACTGCCTTACAGTATTTTTATATGCAATCATGCCTAAAATATAATTAAATTAAAGTAATTATAATAAATAAACAAACCCAAGAGAAGACACTGATATAGTAGCGATGATGATAAGGCGTTAAGAAAATGTCTATCGTAAAAAGAAACGAATACAACAAGATTATGAGATTAATTTAATAAAAGAAGATTTTTTTTCATTTTAGAAAAGTTTCACTTCTGGATTTAAACGTAACGTTCATTGTTCAGCGTAGTAGTCTCTGCAAATCATTGACTTTTCCTTGTTTTTTTTTTTTTTTTTTTTATTAAAACGAGAATGTAAAAAAATTAATTATCATAAGTAGTTAAGACAAGAATTGTGTTTTAATACCAAAAATAGTATTTAAGTAAAGGATATAAAATAAAAAAAATATATATATAAAAAAAGAAAAAAAATGATGCCTTCCATGGAAAACAGTTTGAAAAGTTTCAGTTTTGGTGTCGTCGACTATATAGTATTCGGGATTATGTTAACCGTCTCCGCTAGTATCGGTGCGTATTTCGGTTTCTTTTCAAAATCCAAAAACACCACCGATGAATATTTACTGGGTGGCAAAAAAATGAAAACTATACCCATCGCTATATCCTTAGTAGCAAGGTTTGTTTATATCCAAAATGCTAATTATCATCTATAATTAAGTGAGCAAAGCTATAATGTCATAAAAATTTTGGAATACATATTTAGACCTAAAAAAAAAGTTCACAAAAACAACTTGAGCTTATTCTGCTTATTCTAACAACAAATTTCATTTTAATCCCTTTACAAAGATTAATTTGTCCATACGGTTGGTGCAAGCGTCGGTTCATTAATTAAACGGTTCATTTTGTCTTCTTGCAATTCTGAAAATCGATTGACTAACAAGTTTGCGCTTTTCTTCTTTTTTCTTTTTTTAATCAGTCACTAAACGGGATGTTTCCTGAATAGGTTTTTTTTTTTTTTTTTTTTTAATGACCAAACACTTAGGGAATGTTCCCTGTCCCTGTAACATGTTGGCGGCCGGAAAGAGAAGAAGTAAAGAAAGGCAATGATGTAGGGAGATGGCGGCAACCTAGTTGGTCTGTCTGCCCAATCTGCCCAATGCCTTTGCCGACTGAACCTTCACTATAGCCGCGACGAAAATAAACTCTACCCGGCTGAAGTTTGATTGGACGAATACTGACCTGTTAGTGGGGGTTATAATCTATTCCGCCACTCTTGCTGACGTGCACAAACACAACGACGGTCAAGGAGAAAGGAGTAGGGAAACAGAGATAAGAAAGAGCTGCACCTTGCGAGGTATATTTCGGTGTCGTAATTAATAGATGGCATTCCGAGTTCATAGGCATACTTCTTATCTGCTAAGGCAGCAAGTGACTGTAAGGAAGAAGTATTCGCGTTTGAAACAAATATTTTATTACGCACTATCAGCTGATATGTAGGACATTTTTCTTCTTTTTTTTTTTTTTACAAAATAGAAAGAAGACCCATAAATTCTATGTATAGATTATGTGACGTACTCTATATATTTCAAATTATGTTTTCCCACACTTTGGCCGTGTTTTGTAGATTAATATGCGAATTAAAATTGATAGATTGAGGAGTTGATCAATGGATTAATTTATCTGATTTATGAACTTAGCCTGGAAGAAAAGACACGGAAAAATTTCAGACTGATTTTTGAAGATGCAAAAGTGATTTCAGCTAAGTAAGGTGAAGGGAGCACGTGAACGGAAATCAATTCCGCTTTTCACGCTTGTCCGAATGCGCTGATTCCTATCAGTTACTATATCTCCAATATTTGTCTATAAGTCTATTCTACGCTACGATGCATATCAAACGAAGAAAATTATCAACTTTTTAACAGTTGCGGGCAGTTCACTGATCAATTTCGCCAACTTCGACCAATTACCGAACTTAGAATGAGCAGAATGGTAAGAAGAAATTTGGAACAAAAGACGTTTAAAGCACAAGAAAGATCATAATCACGGTTCGAACTAACGGGTAGGCAAGTAGGCATGTTTTGGAGGACTCCACCATTTACGCTAATAAGGAATATGTCTACGTTACACAGCCTTCTTTGTGGATTTCAAAACTTTTCAAGCTTCAAAAATGAAAATACTTCGTGACATCTTTTCACCATAACGAAAATATATTTTTGTTATACTTTAAGTGAATACGAGTCACTTGGATTGATAGCTTCTGGTTAGCCCATTAGGCAATTACTGTAGAACATCTGGGATATCTGACCAGTTACCCGGACCAGGTGATTTTTAAAAGCCTTTTTTGAACTCGCCTTTAGATCATTAAGACAGCTTTGCCGAGAGGACAACAAGTGGTTGTTACTCAGGCCAAAATTTGGCAAAATACGGTGAATGTACAAACGCTTCCCCTCCAAACTCTTTCTTCATCTGCATTGCAAACTCTGACATTGTCCTTGTGGAAGTCGGCCGTTTCTTTGTGAAAACTTCATCTCAATTGCGCGCCATAATCGAATTAATTGCTGACAATATAAGCTTAAATCAATTGTTTGACCGAATGTGATGAGCTTATGATGCACGCTCAGCTTCCAAACGATCGCAATCGGAGCAGTTTATCTATCTTTTTTCCACGTTATTCAAAATCTCCTCAAAAATAGCTTAACTTTCCGTTTCGCTTCAGCAACGATTTATAGGGAGTTCAGTTCATTAGGATATCTAAATGTGAAGTCCTTTTTTGCTTGTAGACTTAGTTATTGTTCGAAACTGCTTTTTTGATCACTGTTTACTCCCGCGGCGCTGTTGTGCGGAGAAATGTACATATTCTGAGCACGCCGCGCAAAGAGGTTTACCATTTGCCTGGCGCTGATTCTCATAAAGCATCTTCACCATAAGCATCACGAAATTTTTCACAACCCTACGAAGCTTTATCGCTTTGACCGAAGTGATATTGCGAAAAGGAAGCGAATTTTTTCCTAATATCGCAACGCTTTTTCAACTATCTGCTGTCATCTCTTACACGCATTACAATATGACCTGATTGTTACCTAAATGTTATCAAAAGAATGCAACCCTGTAATCCTTTATTAGGAAAATTATCACAAATTGTTTTTACCGACCCAATGTATACCCATAGTAGATATAGAAATCGGAAATTATTAGTTGATGAGCAAACAAACAGAAGATTTTTAAATGTAATCGTGAAAGAAAGAGGAAAAAGTTTCAAATCAGGTTTATTCTTCTAAACCGACAGGCAAACCGACAAACAAAGCGACATGGCCGATGTTAAAAAATACGTAAAGCAAAGTGATTTAAAATTAATTTTGGGAGTAGAATGTTCCAAATAGATTTTCGATGCTTCCCCCCTCCCCCCGACTTCCTCCGCCCTCAATCGCAAAAAGGGAAGAAGAATGCGACTAAATCGATCGCACTCTTCACTAAGATGAAGAACATAAATGCTTTATGTCATCTGCGAAAGGTATTTATGCACTTTGTAAACACTTGACAAATGCAATACATTCCCTATGGTGATTATAGGACACTTCACCAAACATGGCAGGTATATAAGTTTCGCGGATAGGACGAACACATAGCTCTCTTGCTCGCCTTCATTATTATTCATTGTTAGCAATAGCGGGATTTGGAAAACAACTTTTACTTATATAAAATTAAAAATTTCTTCTTTTATTTCTCAAAATAATTCGTTTCGTTTCAGCCAACTATCCGGTATAGCCATTATGTCAATACCAGCTGAAACCTATTCGTATGGTTTGGCTTACATCTATCTTGTTTTGTCGAACATTTTAGTGGTACCTACATTAACCTATATAATAGTACCAGTATTCTATGAGAACAACATTGCAAACTGTTACGAGGTACGAAACGACGTTCACGAACTTCCCTGTAGATAGTTTGATATTAAAATGATTTTTAAAATATTTTCAAGTATTTACAAATACGTTTCAATAAATCAACTCGTCGAATTGTGACGTTGTCATTTGTCTTGAATGCGTGCTTAATGCTGCCCGTCTATATGTTTATCCCATCGTTGGCTTTCTCTCAGGGTAAAATTTAAATAAATTTTCAAAATAATGGAAACAAAAAAAAATCATTTTAATTAAATATGAATTAAAACTAATTTTCATTTATAGTGACGGGCATAAATATTCATTGGATTAATACAATCGTTTGCTCGATTTGTGTATTTTATACTATGTTGGTAGGTTCTCGAACATACGTGCTGTGTTCAAAAAGTAAGACCAATTTCAATTTTTTTTCGATTTTTAAATCTATTCCGGTCTCCGGACGTATAACATTCAAATAATATTCCTTTATTAAGTGTTTGGCCCGGCGGAAAGGAAGTCATATTGCGCTACACCACGATAAACGAAGGTTTGTTAAAGTCACCTTGACTTTGGTACGGTTTTTTGCGATCTTCGCTCACCTTCTGCACGATATTCGCTTGTTTGGCCGGTTGTTTCCGGGTCATAAGTGTAGATCCAAGTCTCATCGACCGATTAATAGGTTTTTGCTCAACAAGATCACGCAAGACGCTTTCTTTGCCGCACAAAACCAAATGCAGCTGAAATTTGTCGCAAATGTGTATCCAAATTGTAGCAATTTAGAAAACTTGACTATTGATTGGTCTTACTTTTTGGACCCAGTATTATATACAATAAAGAAAATTTTTCAATTATTATTTTACCAATAATCCTCTTAAAAGGGTGGCATTAAAGCGGTCGTATGGACGGACGTGGTCCAAGCTATGGTTATGTTATCTTCTGTAGTTTTAGTTGGTGTCTTGGGTGTTGTAAAAGTTGGCGGTTTAAATAAAGTCTTCGAAAACGTTGATGCTGGTGGCCGTTTAGATGTTTCGTGAGTCCTATTGAAAAGCTTACACAGCGAAAGCAATGAAAGCTTTTACAAAAAATGATTCATTTATAGGTATTCCTTAGATCCTCGGATACGTTCGTCATTTCTCAGCCTCTTCATAAGTGGTTATCTTATGTGGACGGGTCATATTGGTTTAAATCAAATTTGTGTCCAAAGAATTGTCTCTTTACCCACTATTCAACAGGCAAAAAGGTAAACATTGTTCACTTTATGTAACGAAATATAAATCAAATTTGGATTTTCAGAGCTTTAACTATAACTGGCATTGGTATTATAATTATTATGAGCTTCAATGCTTTCACTGGCCTATTGATGTTTGCTCGTTACTTTGGATGTGACCCCATTCTGGCAGGTGTAAGTATAACAAGTAAGAAAATTATTTTTATATAAAAAAAACTCGCAAGTTTCCCGTTAATTGCGAACTGAAGAAAGTTATTTTCATAACAAATTCTTAGATGGTTCTGATGAATATTTATGACAAACGCACCGATTATAATCTGTATGTTTTTCTTTTTAAATGTATATGTGGGTTCTGTAGACACCACATATTTAAAGAACGAAAATCATATTCGACGATGACCGAATCGTTTATTTCCTTCAACTTATTCTTAGAAGAGGTACAAAAAACAAAGCAAATGAAAAATGAAACGTTTCTTTACAATATTGGCTGGTCATGGCCGATCTTTTCAATTTTTATGCGGGACAATGAGCAGAAAACCAATGTTTTGCTTTTCATAACAGAGATGTTCTCAGCTTATGTTGCATTGTGGGTGTGTCTTTTGATCCATTTGAAGAGTCTTTAGCACCAATCCATCCGTAAGAGCTTCCAACGTTCTTGCCAAAATTGAAGCCGCTACCCTTCATTGTTGCAACCGGCAAAATATTTATCGCGGGCAAGAATGCGGACGGACCGGCAGAGAGGCAAACGATAGTCTGCTACTGATCGCGAATAAGTTCGGAAAGACTTAAGATAGACTTTTAGAATCATTCCCTGACTCGATTGATACTTACCTATCTGTCTGTCGTTCTGAAGTATGTCGCCGTGTACCGGTTATTCAATAGGTTGCAATCTTTAATATGCAGCAGATCTTAAAAGAATCCCAGAAGGGCTTAAGATAGAGCAATCATTTACCCCATGGGTTTAGAATCATTTCATGAATCGATTGATCCTTACCTATCTGTCTGTCGTTCCGAGGTTTGTCTTCGTGGATCAGAGCATTTCCCATAAAAAAGCTGATTTTGAAATTTTATTATATGAAAAAAATTTGCCACTTAGTAAATTTCCCAACAACAGTCGGTAGGTGATAATATTTTAAAATACTAAATACTCCTAGATGATTGTACAAATGAAAAACCGCATCCACTCACTTTATCTCTTTTGTGTTAGTGTTTTGCTAATTAGGAATTAGCCGAAGTATGAACGATTCATAGGATTTAATATATCGACCGCATATCGTGTCGTACATATCGTATATAATAAAAACCAAGTATTTTTAACGATTTGGCAACACCTTCTAGGTGATTGTACAAGCTAAAAATCTAATTCATCTTTTCCGTTTCATTTTTCTATCCATCACCAAAGGACGCGAGGTATATTCACTTTTTCATAAGCAGAAGGAAGCTTCGGAAATCATATAAAGTATACATATTTTTAATCAGCATCAAATTTTAAATCGATTTGAGCATCTCCGTCTGACCGTCTGTCCGTCCGTCCGCGTAATGTCAACATTCTCCTGGCCGAAAAAATTAAGCTATCGACTTCAAATTTGACAAAAACAGTGAAAGTTCTGGCATACAAGTTGGTATTGAAAATGGACAAAATCGGTTGAAGGATGCGCCCGCAGAACCACGTAAACTAAGAACACCTCTGTTTTTCAAAAGGAATGAAAAATTCGTTTTCTGCTCATTACTCATAAACTATAGCAGATAAATGTACAAAAATGGAAAAAATTGACCACGCCCATCCAATATTATAGTGTATAAAAATGTAATTATTTTTTCAATAACTTTATAACGCGCAGAAACAAGCTTAAAAACACGCGTCTTGGTCTATTCAATATCAACGGCCGTGCAAGAACTTCCACTGTTTCTGCTGACTGTGAAGCCGACAGTTTCGTTTTTGCGGCCAGGAGAATGTGTACGGACGTTACACATGTGGACAGACGATCAGACATACATGCTAAAATCGATTTAGGATTTGATGCTGATCAAGAATGTATATAGTTTGTGGGATCGCTGATGCTTTCTTCCGGGCGTTGCAAACGTTTTGACAAAATGAATATACTCCATATCCTTCGGTGAAGGGTACAATAAATCCAGTTTTATTTTATTTAAATACATTACTGGCTTAGCACTTGGAGGACACCTCTCTAGACCGATATAGTTGATAGTGAGGTTGATTTATTATGGGTTTTGATAAGAGCAAAATAAAAAGCTTGTGATTTAGTTCAAGGATGCAGAAATTTTTAGTTCATATATTAAGTAAGTGAGTGATAATAAAACCGTTTTCATTTGTACTTCCAGGTGGTTGAGAAGCCTGATAAATTGATGCCTTTCTTTGTACAAGATGTCGTTGGACATTTAAAGGGCGTACCAGGCGTTTTCATTTCTTGCGTTTTTAGTGCTTCTCTCAGCACCATGTCGGCGATATTAAATTCCATGGCCGGTGTAGTTTATTTCGATTACATTAAGCCTTGGATACGACATACGGAAGCGCGAGCAAATGCTGTTATGAAAATTTTCGTTGTTGTTATGGGCTTCTATTGCATTGCCAGTGGTTTAATTGTGCAAAGATTCACTTCTATTTTACAAACTATCATAACTATAACGGGGATAAACACCGGTGCTGTAGTCGGTGTATTCCTTTTGGGTATGTTTGTACCCCGAGCTAATGGAAAAGTAAGTAAGCAAGTCTGAGCTTATCTGAGCTAGCTAGAAAAGAAAGAGAATTGCGTCCAAGTTTATTCAACCACTATCTAAATTTCAGGTGGCCGTTACGTCTGTGGCTTTCAGTATTCTATCGATGTTATGGATTATTACAAATGCTCAACTACGCTTCAAAGCCGGTCACATTAAATACGAGCCATTGCCTACAAGTTTAGATAACTGTTATATCCATGATTTTCGAGCAGTCATTACAAATATGTAAGAGAGAGTGAGAGAGAGAAAGAGAGTGGGAGGAATTTCTTTTCGACCAAAATTGAAACAAACAATTTTTTTCTTTTCCATAAAAGCTCTACCACGCCTGCAGCGTCCACTCTACAAAGCAGCCACACTACGGCCTTTGGTAGCAACCAAGATTTTTCTATTTATGATATCACCTTCTACTGGTATAAGGTATTGGGTGTTGTGTTAGTATGGCTGTTGGCGATTCCACTCAGTTATATTTGGAAATCAAGTGAAGAAAAATTGAATCCTAAATTATTTACACCATTTGTGCGACGATTCTTAACTCAACCCAGTATAGAAATGGAAGAAATGCCCTTGAAAACAGCTAAATACGTTACATCAAATGTAAATACAGCAGTAGTTATTCCACTCAACCCGG
The DNA here is from genome assembly GCA_001077435.1 of Glossina morsitans morsitans. Classification (NCBI taxonomy): domain Eukaryota; kingdom Metazoa; phylum Arthropoda; class Insecta; order Diptera; family Glossinidae; genus Glossina; species Glossina morsitans. The sequence continues at coordinate 11,647 of CCAG010012735.1, forward strand.
AGGAGAATAATAAACGAAACTAATGAATAGTTTTATAAATTTTAATAAAATTTAAGATTTACTTTAAGAAAAAAAAATTGTATTTACATTACGTGATACGCGAATAAAAAGATGAAGCATTTATCTTAGATTCAGAAAACTGTATTCGCCATAGGACAATTTAATATAGAGCAACCCAAAGTAGAACAACTGAACGTATGGCACTCTGTCTTAATAAAGAAGAAGATTGAATGAATGTGTCGTGATATTACTTTAATTTGTTTTTTTTTTCTTTTAAACAATTATGTTTTTTTTTTTAATATATATGCAAAGCAATAAAAAGAAACAATAGTACATATATATATAGATAAATAAATATATGAATAATTAATAGTCTTTAGCCACTATAAACAACCAGAAGAGAGAAATTATGTTCAGCCTGTGGTGAATTTTATATTAAGGTCGTTTCAACAGCTTACTGCTTTTTTCGAACAGGCGGCGTACGTACTCATATCCATCTTATTGTCTATTCAAGCAGAGCTTCTCGTATTCTCTGCGAATCCTCAATGGATGAAATTTATCAACCTGTTGCGGTGCAATTCGGAGAACAACAACAAAACTAACAAAAATGAATAAAGCCTGATCAACTTGTCCGGCATGATAGCAAAGCACTATACCTTTTTCCACTGCTTCCACCCTTTTGAACGATATGAAAAAAAAAATAGGTCTCTTTATGGGTAGCTTAAAAAAGTAAACTGTCACTCTTCCCTCAAAGCAACGGAAATAGTAGCTAGCAATGAATGATTCCATTTTGAATACAAATCTTGAAGTTTCCTAAGAATCGACATTAACTTATTTAAATTTCTGTTACCCATATTGGTTTGTTGTCAACTTTTCACTTGATATGTCGATCGTTTATCATCCATATTTCAAACCTTATTTTTATACTGAGACCTTAAAGTTGCGTGTTCTAGGTTGGATTTACTTAGTTTCCGAACTTGAACATCGGAATACAACGTAAGAGCTTAAATCAGTCAAAGACTTTCCAATTTATTTTTATATCCGACATCACTAATGGTACAAAGGTATATTAGGTTTGTGCGGATGTATGTAACACCCAGGACTTGAGATGCACACCCCCTTTTTATTATACCAATCAATTCAGGAGCACTTTCGTAATCAACAGAAGATTGTCTGTCCGTCTTCTTTCTTGTATTTAACTTATTGGTCACAATTTTTGCGATTATCATTAATGAAATTTGTTACATTGACGTGTTTCTGCCTAAAGACGAAATTTATTGAAGATAGTTTGCATCGGACCACGTTTCCCATGTAACGGCTTATTTTGAAAAATTATATGAATAATTATAGAGTCGTGTAGGATATTTTATAGAGAGTCGCGACCCGTTACAGTCTTTTCCTTTTTTTGATTTATTAAAGAATTTGAGACGGAGTTCTTTCTGCAAAGCAATATCTTTAAATTTATAATATCGATTATAACAATTATTTCAACGGGCGAACTATATTAAACGTGTTTCTCTACTAAAAAAATTATACACTATTTAGCACATCTACCGCGTGGATCCATTTGGCTTTTTTTTGAAGTTATTTGAAGTTTAAAAAAACAGATTATAATGAAAGGTTTTATTTATATGAAAAATACCTTCAAAGACTCATAATCAGTCTTTCTCTAACACTTCTAGTTTAGTTTCTGACATATCCCCGTTCCTATCTTTATGGGTCATTTTCGGCCGTAATCTTTGCAAAATCGCTGCTCCTACAGCAATTTTTTGATCTTAGAAGAAACATTAGCTTCCAACCTTCACTCGTGCCCCTCAGTGTTGTCACAAAGGTTATGGATCGCAGTGATGCATAACCGTGGAAATAAGTATATATCGATAAATGTCGATATTTCTAGTGTTAAATATATGCATATTTTGCAAATTCTCTTATGCCAATTAATTTAAATACTCGAGGAAAAAAAGATGGAAAATTTTCGTTTTAGCATATCGCTAGAACCTATATGTTTGTGATTGCCGATTTTATGACACGTACGTCTGATAAGTATGAAAAAAACAAGTAAAAAGGATTATAGTAGGCTACTGGCCACCGTTAAATACCATACACCACCTTATAGGTATTTATGTGACGACTTTAAAGAATGTGACACCATATGAGAAGTGATCGAAGAAGTGGTCCGATCTATAACATTTTCAACAGCGTCCATCCTTGGCCAAAACCAAGTTAATCTACTAACTTTCATCAAAATATCTCAAAAATTCCGGCCTGCAGACTGGACACAAAAAAAAAAAACAAGACGGATAGACAAGGGTACAATCCCTTTCCGAATTGATCGGTATAATAAAAGGTGGATGTTGCATACATTCACACAAATTTTATATATATCATCACGGAGATACAAATCTCGTTATAACAAATCATCTCGGAGAAAGTTTACCTACCGCTTTCACAAAAGACAATTTCCGATCGACACTGCTGAATATGTGGTGCGTATGCGCTAATGATTAAATAAATTAATTAATTTGTTCTCATTTATTTTATTAAAATTTGTATAAATTTATGGAAAAACTAAAACATATAATGAGAACGGAAAAAAAATGAAGGTTTTCCTTTTTTTCTCTGTCATTGCTTATTCAAATTTTTACAGATAAATTGCTGCTTAGAGACTTTATTAAGACAAATTCTGTTTTTTTTTTTTTTTTTTTTTTAAATCTTTTTAACATGGTTCAAAATATTGTTTAAACAAGTAAGAAAGCTTTATCCGCCAGAAGGGGCGAATTTCGGATACCCATCACCTCAAATTTTAAAAATTCGCACAAATATTTTTTCTATTACACAAAATATTAACGTAACTTTGATAAATATTTAGATCTGATTTCAGTTTGCCAACTGCTACAGATTAGATTGATCGGAATATATAAGAAAATTGTAAATAACTTTCCAATTTATAATTTTAATTTTGTTCCATGGGGAAGAAGAGAAATAAAGCATCGATTGCTATGCTTTCAATTTCCGCATTAGTTCAAGATTTGAACGGACAGATGTGTCGATTTTGATTATGCATCACATTCTGAAGCTCTTTGATCATAAATTCAGGAGGAATGGCCTCACTAACTAGTAATGCTTTCAGTTTCTCCCATGGGTGATGGATATGAAAATGACAAAATTAAATTTTCATTTCTCTTTTTTACAACGTTGTGTATAACACTAAGTTAAACTGTAAATTATGCACTTCATGGCGTTTACGTACTACGGCTAACTAAACTAATACAACACATGTACATACAATATGTATTGTTTTTTATATAAAAGGTTTAACGAATTAATTGATTTAAAAATGTTTAATTTATTCATGTGAACTTGGTAGCTTATTACAAGATTTGTGTATGTATGTGTGTAAATATAAAACTAACATGCTTTAGCATTTATTTCTACAACTATGTATATATACATCTATATATTTATATATATGCATATATTTTTTTATACACTGCGTTACTATTTTTGTTAAAAAGTAAAAAAAAAAAAAAATTTCTTTTTATTTAAGAGAACCAAGTATGAAAGAAATTGAAAAAATAGGCAAAATGTTTATGGACAGCCATAGTAGTAGAAAAATCCGGTGTTTTAAAAAAAAACCAAAAATATATATATATATATATGTATATATTGTTTAGTCATTCCTTTTTTACTTTGAAAACTAAAGTATTTTCCGTTGTAGAAATCGAAAAGTAGATGAAAACTCGATGACAAATTTTTTCGGCTTTATACTGTCAAGTATATTGCGAAACAGGGAGAGTCACTTATAACTGTCTGTATATATGTCGACGTTGTCTTACGTTTTCACTCCTACTAATGGCTTAGGTCCACAAAGAAATATTGAGTACAATAGTTAAAAAAAGGGCAATTTTTATGCCTTGCTATTGGCGGGAGAACGATATTTTAAAATTGAACCAGAAAAATCATTTAAACCTAGTGTCTACTGTGCTGTAGGCTGCAACTGAAGGCAAGTTTTTAATTATAAATTTGCGGCGAAGTTGGAGTATTGACGTCAGCCGTTGTTGATATGGTGGTTGTGGTGGTGGTTGTGATAATTTTTGGTTCACCTATAAATGACAAAATAAATAGCAAAAATTTGAAAATATCACTACTGCGAAAATATCATTGCTTACATATGTCATTACTGGTCTTATTAATGTCATTAGCAGTAGTAGCGACAATCGGTTTAATTGCAACGCTTTCTGAATTGTTTAATATCTCTTCGTCGTTGTCGTCTTCAGGTTCTGTGGTATCTTTATCTGATGTATTATTAACCGATTCTTGATTTACAATTTCATTATCAGTTGCTTCGTTTTCATCGGCCAATGGCTCCGCCATGGCGCTAATCAATGGTATACTATTGACTGTTGGTTCCGCTACGGGTTCATTCAATTCATCTTCCACTTCCTCTACTTCTTCTACTTCTTCTTCCTCTTCCTCAGCTTCTATTTCGTATTCTTCTTTTTGTTTATTTTCAGTTGTTTGTGTGCGTCGATTTTCATTAGCTACCCCCGAAATTGCTTTCGTTAATTCAATTGCTTCTTTTTGTTGGTGTTGTACTTCTGGTACCTCTTGCACTTCCGGCTCTTCAGGTTCTTCGGGTACATCTTGTACTTCTTCCACATCGTGTATCTCTTGCACTTCAGAGCTATCATCATCGTCTTCTATTAGCTCAACTACATCATTGCTTTTCGAGCTTGAATCGACTTCCATCGGTTCAGGAGTATTTTCTCTCGATTGCTCAGCTTCCTTCCCTTGTTTAGGTTCTTCAGTAAGATCTATTTTTGTTATATCTTTAGACTGTTCGTCTTCAGTATTGGTAGCTTCTCTTGATTCGTCCGTTTCCATTGGGCAAATTGATTGCGATTCTCCTTTAGTTTCTTCTTCTAGCTGTACTATTGCTTGCTCTTCGTCTTGCGAGGAGCGTGATTTTTCTACCGACACTTGCGTTGACTTATGATCGTCAGTTAAATCAACTGCTGTAGTGCTTTCTGTTTCTTCAGGCACGATTTTGATAATTGAATCCAATTTATCTTCTCCTTCCTCTACGATACAACCTTCAGATTTAGCGCATTCTTCTTCTATTTCCTCATCTGCTTCTAATATGGTTGCGCTTTGTTCTGGCCTTTGATTAACCACTTGATTAGTTTTTATATTTTCATCAGTTTTCGCGTCGAACTCAGTTTGCTGAAAGTGTTAATATTTATTAAAGTAAGGAGAATTTTTTTGAATAAATACCGCATAATTTCATTTAACTTACGTTTTGTATTTGCTTAGTGTCTTCATAATCAGATTTCTCTTCTTCACGTTCGGATTTTTTGCTACCTTTAGCTTTCTTATTATTCTTAACGGGGGTTTTTCTTTTAATAGGCGTAGCCGTCGTGGTTTCCTCTGAATCTCGTTCGACTGACGTGTCTATCTTACGGCCGCGTACTCGAGAACGAGGCGGTGGTGAGGCTCCACTAGATGGTGAATTGCGAGCTTTTTTAGCAGGTGGTGGTGTAATAACAACCGCAGCTCTATTCGGTGTCCCACGCGTACTCGAACGTGTACGACGGCCACCTTCCAATTCTAAACTGCCACCCATATTTCTTACTAGCTCTTCGCTTTCTCTTTGCGCGCGTTCTGTGAAAGTTAAGCGTTTTGAGGGCGTGCGTTTTGCCTAAAATAATAAAATAGAAATTTTACAAAAACAGAAATTACAATAAATATTAAAGTCTTAGCAAAATGACATTAAAATAATGCTAAAATTGGAAAAAGAAATAAAAAAAAAGCAGTCATCTTCGCTTTGGTCCGAATTTTTCAATAGCTATTTGTATCGTACATTTAGTATATGTTACAAACCATATACTGTTAACGAGCCATAGGATTTAATATACCCGTACTCCCGTAATCCCGTACATTGTGTCATACATATTGTATATGGTATTTTTGACGATTTGGCAACACTTTCTAGGCTAAAAATCAAATTCATCTTTTCCGTTTCATTTTTATACATATCCCATTCACTTTCTCATTGCGTTTGCAATAACCAGAAAGAAGCTTCGAAGATCCTATAAACGTCCGTCCGTTCGTCTATCTGTAGTAAACATTCTCCTAATCACAAAAAATAAGGTATCGGCAGAAATTTTGGAAGTTCTTGCACGCAGGTTGGCATTGAAAATGGGACAGATCGTTCAAAGGCCCACAGTGACAGTACAAAATAATCTAAGAGCCCCATAATTTTCAAAAATAAAAAAAAATGGGTGGCTCTTTGCGGTTTACTTATAAACGACAGCAGATTTGCATTTGTATTCTTTAGTTGGTCATGCAGTATCTGTACAAAAATGGAAAAAACTGTGTACACCTATACAATATATTATAAGTGAACAAAAGCTTCCACTTTTTTGATGTTGTCTGCTTATCATTCATAAGATAAAGAAGACAGAATGTTGGGAATTATTCTGTAAATTCTTCACATGGAGATGTCTGTCTTACTTCTGAAATACCACAGGGTGGAGCATTCGGTTGCGTATCAACTAAGAGGACTTGGGCTTGGAGAGTAGAATGCGACCAGCTAAGTGTGTTACGGTGATGGGTATAAAAGATTTGCTCGCAGCGGAACCTAATTGTCTTACTCTCATAGTATGTGAGTTTTTTTTGTGATAATCATGTAGCGTGTGTAGTATGTGTTGATAAGAAAAATTTTAGAATCAAGGTTATTCCGTCTTCTAAACATAATTTTGTCATTTTAATGGTAAATTTAAACAATTAAGAAAGTTTTAGTCGGCATAGACGGAATCCCGCATACCCACCAATATAGTTTTCGTATACTACTCTCCAAACTTTTTTATTTCAAAACCATATCGCTGGTATTATTAAGAAAAAATTAAACCAACAAAATGAACCTCTTTTTAGGCCGACAATATATCTTCATTTGAGGAATATACAAAATATTATTATTATTATTATTATAATTTAGACTAATGAAATAAATTCTTAGACTAAGCAAAAAAGACCTTGAGCACTAGCAACACAGGCTATCGGCTCTAATTTACAAAATTACATTAGATATTGAGCCTAGTAGTTTTAATAAAGTAATATATTGAATTAATATTCTGTTCTGAAGCTGATTTTAGAAAGTCCAAAGGGTTAATCGTTTTAAATGCAATACTTCTAGCCAAGGAAAAGTTAAGGCAGTCGCAGAGAATGTGCTTTATAGAAAGAATTTGTCCACAACTGCAGTTTGGGGGCGGAGACTTCTTCAAGATCCATTGGCGGGTTGCAATTGTATGCCCAAGGCGAATTCTCGAAAATGTTTGGATCTTGATTTTCTCGACCTTTGTTGGATATAAAGGTGGAATTAATTGAGGGTTAATAGAAGAATAGTGTTGATGATGGTATTATAGATTTCCTTCTGTAATTTTCTCTTTAACTTTTCCTCCAATGTATCTTTGAAGATCCAACTTTTCCATGACATCATCCATAATTAGAGGTGCAGAAGCAGCATACTTAGCCGCTTGATCAGCCTGTTCGTTTCCCAATAAATTACTATGACTAGGAACACATAACATTTTAATTTTTCCGCCGGGTGTTGTAATTATATTCCTTAATTTGTTGATGGTGCTCCGTCTCGAAGTCGAAGGATTCCGAATAGCTTGTAATACAGACAAACTGTCAGTAACAATGACTGTTTTCAGTTTGTTTTTATGGGCAAGGTTCGCAGCATGAAGGATAGCTCTGGCTTCGGCTATGAAGGTTGAAGTACTTTCGTAGATTGGTACTTTTATTAGATTGGTGTAATGTGTAACATAGATTGAAAGTAGATTATAAATAATTGTTGATAGTGTTTGAGTATTTTCCTTTTCTTTCTTATTATACACCACTAACTAACATCCACTTGTTGTTGTTTATTACGTCGATCGATTTCAGAAATGATTTTAGCGTGCTAGATTTATATATCCGTCCGCCCCTCTATCTTATTGCTATGTAAGTCCTTGCCCATATCGAAATTCTTGCGATATTTTGAAGAACAGTTGAATATTTAGATATCAGGACGAGTATCATTGAGAATATATAGCAACGGATGCTTTTTTACCGCCACTCCTCATGCACGACTCTACCTATGTAGAAAGTAGGTAATTTGAATGGAATGGAACCAGTTCACAGATCTCTCTTGACAAACTGGTGCAAAACAATTATTTGAAATATAAATTTATTTCACATGTAAAGCCCCTCAATTTAACACCAAAGGTGTTATTTCTCAATAAATAACGACAAGAATAGGTGAAGAACAACAACTTTGAACTTTAAAAAAAGTAGAAACATTATTATATTAAGTCATACTTTATGAAAAATAAATTTTCATGTCGCAGAATTCGCATTTTTTATTATTAATGAGTTTTTTCAAATGTCTAACTTTCAAGTCTAGTAGGCAAAGTGATGTGAGGCATTTAGCGGCTTGCCATGCCATAATAACCGTAACGTCTTAACTCACCTTTTAGAAACGCACTCAACTATGTTTTGCAATGTGCACATTGCTGCTTGAGTTTTCTATATTAAACTTTACGTCTATAAGAGAGGATTTGTACGTTGATTTGTTCGACTTTTAAACTGATACAGGAGAATTTTTCCTTGAAGCTCTAACTCTGTCTTAAACAAGTTGCAGACGGTGTGACTGTGTGTGTTTGTGTGTGAGCCGAAAAATTAAATACATTTTCAAAATTGAGAGCTGAGAGAACGGAAACTTTGCTTAATGTAACATATAATGTGAAAATTAGGCGACCACTTGTCTCCTAGTATTTCAAAGTAGGATAAGTTAAGGTGGTGATTAAAATACCATGCTTTCTCCGGTATTGAAATGTAAATAATAAACTCTCAAACTTATTTAGTTATTGACCCGTAATGGAAAATTGATATAACGTGTCATAGTCCAAGTTAAGATAATCGTTAACAACGGTAATTATCAACGGTCGTCTGATTTGAAAGATCAGCCGGTTGTATAGTACATAGCTCTTTAAAACAGGTGAAGTGAGAAAGTGAGTTCAAAATTACTAGAAATAGACACAACCCAGCAAATGTACACTTCTGACTGTTTCAATCGGTATAGCGCATCTAGTGCAGTTGTATTTCTTCTGTATGAAAATTTAAATAGTAGACGTCATAAATTCGAATCTTTCTAGAATTATTTTAAAAATTTGTTTCCCAATTCCAATAAGAATAAAAGTTAAAATGAAATTGTCAGGAAGACAAAATATAGATAATGGGTTACGAACATTTGCAATTATTGTTGCTCTTTTTAGCAGAAAAATGAAAAGTGAAACAAGAGCAAAACGGAAAAATATGCATACAGACATCATCGCAAAACGCAATAGACTAAGCCCTTTGAAACATACACTTACTGTTTGAAAAAACAATAAAAATAACTAAGAAGCAAAGTCGACCAATAAATGCCCTACCACATTGTCTAAGACAATTCTTATTTTTGTATTTACTTCTGTTATTTTCAATGACAATTTTCATCAACACATATTAAAACTAAGACTTTTCTGTTCTGCAAAGGATCAATTGTCGTAAAAATCATTATTAGGATAGGATCCAAAAAATAGGCCGAGATTAAATTATTATTACAATCATAAAGCACTGATAATTATGCGTTTTTGTCGCATGAATTTCAGTTTTCGTTATATGGAACGAGGTTCAAAAGTTGCCTCAGTCGATTCAAAGTTTTCCTACCAATTTAGAATGAAACACTACCACTTAGTCACTTTTGCCGATAAATTTTGAGAATTACAATTTTTTTCCAAATAGCGATTTTTCAGAATGGGGCGTTATATGAGGAGTGGTCGAAAAAGTAGACCGATTCGAACCATTTTCAATAGCGTTCGTCCTTGGATTAAAACACGTCACCAAATTTCATCAAAATATCTGAAAAATTGCGATCTGTAGCTTGAACACAATTTCACATGGACAGACGTAAGACGGACAGTCGGGCTTAGATCAATTCAGAATATGGTTCTGAATCGCTCGGTATAATAAAAGGTGGATCCATCTTAAGCCCTTCTCCGTGTTACGTGCGTCCGCGCTAACTTAATATACCGCGTACTGCAAGTGGTGTGGGGAATAAAAAGGTTTTTACTGATAAGTAAACGTTGATGTTAATGTATGTTCGAAACTCAATATATATACAAATTTAAAGAAATGTAGACGAGATGCTTATATGTTGCATGAAGATATATGCCTTGTTAGTACCTAAATACGCATACAATTGTGACATAGGTAGTTAAAAGGTACTGTTGAGACTAAAGGTAGCCGTAGGCTGGCAGACTTCGAGTTATTGCTGCGGAGTCTTTTTTATGCCTTAGAGATTAGCAAAAAAAAAAAAAAATCTTTCTACAATCTTACCCTTTCTGTTTTTTTTTATACAATATTTTGATTTGTTTTTATATTACAGGCTTTGCTTGAGCAACTGTAAGAGTAAATACACAGCTTGCCGAAGTTAAGCAATAAACTTCTATGTTCTTTGAAGGATGAAACATGAAAAAATTGTTATAGATAAAAATTTTCTTCGGCTTAGTAAACAACTTAGCCAGGAACTAGTTTATGCACAATATATACACATTTTATAACTGTATTGTCTTTAAGCTTTCGTTTAATATTTTGTTTTCACAATTTTTGCTCCCTTCCAAGATTAATAGTGTGCTAGTGTTGTCATATCGCCTTTAACAGCAAGATATATATATCGAAATCCTAGGCGACTTACATTTTTATCGTTTTTTCTTTTGGCCAATGACTATAAGTTTGAAAATTGGCTTAATATCGGAAACGCTCGGCTTGTGATAAAAATTAAAGAAATGCAATGCATTGAGAATTTCCATTGAATTGTTATGTTGTCAATACCAGGTCTCACTCATGCAGGGACAAATATTCAGGACCCAAATCGGTTTTTCCTTTTGCTCTTATACACTACGTTAAGTTAAGTTACGTACGGCCGCAATCAGCTGCCAACTTTTAATAAACTCTCGACCCGGCTCATGATGTCAGTCAATAGAGAATCCGATAATAAGTTCTTCTGCAAAGTTTATTTCGATGCAATCCGATCAGACGTGAGGTGATCGTTAAGCGTGCATACCGCGTAGCGTTCAACCACGAGAGATAATTCCAAATAACAGAGACATACAACAAACGAATGAAGATGTCGGTAGTTTCATATTATCAGAAGTGGGAATGTTTGATAGAGGAGAACTCTTGTTGCGACGTATAAAAGATGAATAATAAAATCTAATCCAGTAAGAGAGGGAAAATATTGAAATATAAAATGACTCCTCTAGAAGAGATGCCGGCAGTAACACATTTGTCATCATATGCCGGTTTTCTATAGAGCAGTTAGAAAGGACCTTGTTACGAAGTTCGTCATTCGATCAATCGGCGATATAAAAATCTATATTTATGCTCCTAAGTGTGAAAAGTGACGTGATTAGCAACCCCACGGGAGTAAGCATCCGCTAAGTGCCAAGGCTGGAAAATATACTCTCTACTAGCCATCTAATGTTATCGGAATGCTAAATAAAAGGCCGTAACAGAAAAAAAAATCGCGATAATTCTTTATTTGATAGGGGACCTTCCGAAGCGAATATAACACATTTGCTTGCTTACATAGCGAACAACTTTTTTATCCCTTTTTTTTTAAAACTACTTTTACGGCTTACAGTTTTAATTATGTGCTTAGCAAATGTTTTTATAATCTTCTGCGATTTCTTTGAACGTTCATTAGGTATTAATGTTTTAATTCGGTCCTAATTGGCTTTATTGATAATTAAAACTTTTTAATTAATCGAGAATTTATTCATATATATTTTTTTTTATTATATTCTTCTTATCGCTTTATTTCTTGAAACCTCTATTGAAACTGTTTAATATTTAAGAGCCGTAGAACAGAGAACACTGTTAAATTTCGATGTTATTGGCAGACGGATCTTTTCTGATACGTATCGACTGCTCCGAATTTTTTTACAATTTAAAAGATTAAAAGTCTTTACGGTTGTCTAATCGCTTAATCCGCTACCTGTTTATTGCAGCAAAAGGCAACGTATCTACATACAAATGACATTTCTTTAAAATGATGTATTTTTAAATAGAAATTGCAATGCATATGAGAAACTATGAAAAGAGTTTTCTGAAGGAAAGTTATGATTTTTGATTATTTGTATGATCCAATAAGCTTCTGCGCAATGACTCCTCTGTCAGTTCGGATTACAAGCAATCGAAAAATTATTGACTGTGCTCCAGTTTTATACCTTTAACACAAGTTTGTGCAGTATCTCTTACCCAATTTTCTTCCCTCCTTTAAATTAATTTTTTGATTTACCCGAATCGCAACAAATCACTTTTGGAGACATCCATTTTTAAAGAACTGCCTAATTGTGCTGTCGACGGCTTTTAGAGCACAAAGAGGAAAATCGAAGTGGCGCGTTATGAGAAATGTGGCTTGGCTTCAAGTTTATGAAGGCAGGACGCGTGCAAGAAATTTTCGTCGAAACAGACACATCGATCCGATATCGTAAGTGGCATCGATCCTTAAATTATGTTTTTATAATAGTTTACAATACTAATAGTAGTAGTGGACAATATGCATAATAATTTACAATAATGGGTTCTTTCGTTGCAGTTGTTTCAAGTATTTGGCGAAAAACAAGAATTTGATATTTCTTTTCGGATAAAGTGAGCTTGTCTGCATAGGAAACTGTCATACCTCTCCTCGTTTATTCTGCGTATATTTTGCTTTACTGAGACGAACTAATAATTTGAGAGTTGACGACTTCATTATGCTCTTGGCGCGTAAATCCTTGATACTATTAGATGATATTTCTGAAATCGTTCATGAGTTTATTTATTTTTTAATTTACTATGTAAGGTCGAGTTTTTATTATTTCTTTGTATTTTTAATACACATTTGTAATCCTGTTAAAAGCATAAATATACAATAAGATTTTATGTGAAATGTAAAAAAACTTAAAAGAAGAGAAAAGCATTATAGCGATAAGTTCAGTGGAGCTAAGATGCTTAGCGAAAAGCCTTCTTAACGGCGTAGTAACCTAAAGGATGGTGTTAATCCGCTTACACGTATTTTTAAGCGAAGTTACGAGTGGAGCAGCAGAAATTATAACGCGGACAAATTGCCGTATGAATAGATCCATAACATAATGTAATGTAAACATTTGTGGGCGAAATAACAAAAAGACGCAGAGCTACGCATTTTGTTGTTGTGCTAGACTAAGTTATTTAAGTACCAATTATATCTGACACGTTTTCCTGCTTAAGCCGCTTTAAATAATTTGTGTTTTCACTCTCTTTCCTTTTCACTTCCGCGTTGCAGTAATGAAAATTTTTATAGCTGCACGAGGATGAAGTTGCTGATGTACAGTACCCTTCCAATTCAGAATATTTGTGTAGAATTTTTGCTTTTTAATTTTTTGCCTTTCTTTAGTTGAGATAAATATGCAACGGGGTTTGAAGTAAGAATATTACGTGCTGTGCTACTGTATTCTTATTGTTCTCGTGCTGCCAAGTTAAAAGAAGATTATATAGCAAAATGATTTAGGTGGAAAGAACGCAACACAAGGTGAAAAATACAATTGGTTGACTTGTGAAATTAAAAAAATGAACGAAAATAAGTTAAAAAGGCAAATTACTATCCTGGGCCAATATTCACTGTAAACAACTAGCAATTACATATCGTTACATATCGTTACCATGTAAAAGCTCATTTTTTGTAAAAACGCTTTTATTAGCAAGGGTTCAAAAATAAGTTCACCCCCTCGTAATACATTCCATATGCGAAAATATGAATGATCAATGATTTTTTATTAAAAATACTCATTATTGTTTTTCTCTATACGAATTGTAGCACAAGGTATATTAAATTCGTGCGAAGGTACCATTATCATAACGTCTCACTTTTTCTTTTACCGAAAACCGTTCACTGAATCGATTTCAACTTGTCTACCTGTCTGTCCGCCTCTCCATCCTTTTGTCTGTCTTGTCTCGGTTCGGACCAAATTTGCAAGCACAACGCGTATGAGGCTTTATTGTGAGAAGTTATATGAGAAAAATTTTGAATTTTTAAAATTTCTCAAAATTTCCCGAAGTGTTCAATCAATGTGAAAACTTTGAATTGGGTGGGTCAAATTCTGAAACCATTTTCGATGCAACTGTTCGAAAACTAAACCGTTATATTAGCTGGTTGCCTTAATTTCTATAGTTTTTTTACATGAAAATTTACACTTATATACATTTGTTGAGAAAAATTGGTGCAATTAATCAAAATAATTTCCACCGTTTCCTACAATTTTCTCCCACCTTTTTGGCAACACGGTAATACCGCCTTGGAAAAACGATATAAGTTTGCCAGTGATCCAATCATCGACCCATTTTCGTACTTCTTCAACTTTGTGGAACCGCGTTTCATCCAAGACATGCATGCTGTATTGATCTGAACAAGTGGTGATCAGAAGGCGCCATGTGTGTGGCAGAACTTCCCATTCGAGCTGTCTTTTTGACGTCGATAGACATCTTCAGTAATAGCTTCATTCTGTTTTAGCACCGCGCAATACTTTACACCTTGCAGATCCCACTATATGCACAGCACTTTACACACAACTTTATGGGGATATTCCGCTTCGGTATCTATGCGGATGGCTTTGCTGGACTAACCCATGTCTTTTTGAGCTTGTCATTGTCGTAGTGGATCTACTTTCCCTCATCAGTCAAAAGATGCCACAGAAAACTCTTCTTTTTTGGCTGGCAAGCAATGAAACTGCTACGTTGAAACGGTTCGAAGTGGCATTTTGAGTCAATTCGTAAGTCAGCCATTGTCCTCCCTTTGAATCTCTCCCATCGCATGTAAACGTCAAGAAACTGTTAATTTATTGACTAAGCTGTCCGGAAGTTCCTTAAGAGTTTCAGCTGGGTTTTCGTACGGTAAGTCTTGTAACTCACTGCCTTTGAAATTTTTTGGTTCTCTAGACTGTTCTTTCTCATTAATATCGAAATCAGCAAACTTAAACTGTTGAAAGCAAAAAGAACAATTGGGATATGGTGAAGCAGCATCACCATAAGCTTCTAAAAGTGTTCAATCGGCTTCGGCAGCAGATTCCTTAGCGTTTGCGGGCACTGAACATCTACGAAAATACGAAATTGAAAACTTTTACTTTGAACAGAGAAAGGTCAAAATCGTCGAATTTAATCATTATGCGCACTGATATTTGCCATTTTTTTACAATTTTGACCTGTAGAGGTTGCGTATCCAAATTTGACGCCATCACCTAATAAGGCACAAACTGCTCATAGTAGTAGTTGGGCACAAAACTATCTAAACAATATTTACACCGAGTAGATTTATTCTTTGGAGCCCATATAGCAGTTCTCAAGCAACTATGAAGACAGCTAAGAGATAATAAGATCGTTGGCGAGAAAGTTAGTTTTAATAAATTGGAAACATGCTATTTTATCACGAAAATAACGAAAGAATTGTGTTAGACGAAGTGATGCAAGGTATTTAATGGTTGGAGTAAAATGTTTTCAATGTTCTTCATATAATTACGTTTGAAAGTGGGATATTACATTGGGAGTGTGTTTATTTATTTGTAATTACGGAATTCAGGTATAGTGAAGACTCAGCTAAATTACGCAATCCCTGCAATTGAAGGCTTCACTTATTACAATTGAAGCAGAAAAAAATTTTAAACTACGACAGTTTATACAGCCATATAAGAAATAAACAACGTGACTATCATTACTCACCAAACTCAGCCACATCCTACTACATCGATTCGCAAACATGAGTCAGTACGTTGATGGAGCGCAGCTCATTAATAGGATTTAAATTTTAGTTTAAGTATGTCGTCGCACTAAGTCTTAATGGAAGCAGAATCCGACAAGGAAATTAGGTTATCAGCCTCGTTTAAATTATTATAGAGAACTCTAAGCGGGTTAAAAAGCTAATAATTCAACCTGCATTGGCTAAATTTTATAAAAAGAGAGTTCCTTGTCGGACGAATAGGAACATTAATTTTGATCGCATTTAACAAAACCGGCGAATCGATGCGCCATTAATCAACTTTACCATGAAAGTAATACCTAATACCATTTTACGTTTTTCTAGTAAAGGCAAGGATATAAATAGCAACCTATTTTCATAAGCAGATAAAGTGACATGTATATCACAACCTAAATTTCTTAGACCGAAAAGAAGAAACTGCTTTGGTGAAGTTCTATGAAATCCACATGGTGACCATAAGTGCGCGGCGTATTTGAATACAGGTCATACTAAGCTATGTAGTCTACTCGTTATGTATGAGTCGTGAAATTCCCTGGACCGGCGTTCAATAAAGACTAGTAGTAGAAAGTTGTAATCAAACAAGATGCCTAGGCCCGTAAATGATTCTACTTTCTCTTATCTAAGTTAGTTTATAATATAATCCGTTGCGAACAGGTTTCGTCTCGAAAATCATAGCTTCTTACATTTATTTCGATTTAACCTCACCAAGTTGCCAAATTACCTAAGTCAGCTTGGAAGAAATTTGATTGAATTTCCGAAAGAACAATCCAGAAAGGCTTCACATTGTCTGCATACATTAGGAACAGGCGAGGCAACCCCATCCGGGTGCGGCATACAGCTATACTTTAACGACCTTAGTGCTTGTAAGCCTTCATCATTAGGGATAATTATTCTGAGGATGAACACGCACTCATTTAGCTGAAACGGATAGGGACAGGAGGCATTAAAGTTGCAAAAGTTGAAGTTACTTTGAGGGAAATTAGCAAAAATGGATGAAATCATACGCGCAATAAATGTTTCAAAGCCATCTGTGTGATTTTTCTCTCAGAATTGACGAATTTATAAAAACGCTGTGGGTTGCTGATGAGACAAGCTTTCATCTGCAGCAAGTATCTAGGATAACCCTCTCAGCTGAATTGAGAAAAATTGGTTCTGGCCTCGGACTATATAGCATAGTCAAGGGATGCACCAGATTTGTGTATGTTTTAAACAATCTGCTATTAATATTTGTCATCCACGTTAACTTAGAATCAGCTTTCGCAGATAAGATAAACGAGGAAACCAAAACTACTATGTCCACGAGGGATTGATCTAGATTAATACCCGCTACTAATCTTTGAAACAGAGTGAAATCCGTCTTATTGAAAGTCTACCCTGGCTGGCCAAGACTGTTGTGTTGTGCGTGTTTTGCACTTTATGAGTAACAAGCAAAAAACACGGGAAACAAAAGTGTTCGCAGAACTTGTTACATAGACGTGTGAGCGTTGTAGATGTGTTCTTTGAAAAGTTCAGATAATTTTCAAATAGTTTTGCAAGCTTGCAGGCGATATCTTCATTTTTGGGATCCGGGAAATGTTTACCACAGATATTACTAATACTACTATATAGTTGGGCAAACGTACCGATGGATAGATGAATGCATGGACATGCTTAGTTGCACTCCAAATTTGAAACTGGTCAAGAAATTATATATCTTATGGGATTTTTGAACTTTGCTTCAGTGTGTTATAAAATTTTTGACAAAAAAATAAGGTTATGACACATTACAGAATTAAGTAGGCGTGGAAGATTTTATTCATTTTTGTAGAGATACTGCAGCATTGCCCGTAGAATATACGGTGAAATTAAGAAAAAGTAGGAAATCAATTTCTTATATCTTTTGAAAAAGAGAGGTGTTCGCGGTCTATGTGACACTGTAATCGTGTCTATCGAGCAATTTGGCCTAATATCAACCTGCTTGGAAGAGCTTCTTATGTTTCCGCCAAATTTGGAGTTGATAGCTTCAATTTTGCGTCCAAGAGAATGTTTACAACAGACATGTCACAGACGGACAGACAGCCAGATGGGTAGAAGGACATGCTCAAATCAATTCAGAATGTGATACTTACTGATCAAGCATCTAGAGCATACACGGAAACTTACTGCAAAGGATGCTGATGCTAAATATATATACTATCGGCAAAATGAGAATACCCTTATCCTTCATTGACGTGAATAAAGAATCTACGTTACGAAATTATAAAGTAGTGTTGGCCACTTTATGACAACCAAGGCCTCCACTTCAATGGAATGAGAAGATCTCATATCAATACTGTACCGATAATAACAATTCAGTGGTAAAAGAATATATCAGTTAAGGACCACTCTAACAGAAATAGTAAATTCGAGAATCACTCTAAACGGCAAAATAGTAAACATCGTATTTCATAAATTACACATCCCAACGAGAGAGAATAACAGAAGAAGAAGAAGAATTTCATAAACAACGACTCTAATTTGAAGTCGTTGTAAACATTTCTCACCTGTCCCGCCTTGCATCCTATTATAAATATCCTCTCCGGTTTCGCTAAACTATTAAAAGTGCTGACTGCAAAATATTGGCCAACCATAGGCTTCCAACAATGTAAATTGTTCACTTTAGCTCCGTTCAGGTTTGGCATCAATCCTGAATGTTAGTTTTAAGCTCTAGCTGATGAAAATGAAATATTAAAAAATTTATGGATTTGTTAAATAAAGGATAGTAAAACAAAACATCTCAATTTATTTAATTTACAAATTAAAAAAATTGTGTTGACTTTGGCAAGTCACTATCTGAATTAAATTGTAAAACAGGGTTTGCTCTTTAATTAATACAAAATTCGGACAAAAGTCAGGACATAAATCAAAGTGTTATAGCTCTTATATTAAAAAGCGAAGCGATCCAATCAACGTTAACGTAATGTTGATCCTTGCGATCATTTCGTATCATTTAATTGATAACCGGAACAAGCTGTCAAAATGAATTTTGGGTAGATAAATGTCTTGTCGGGGCTTGTTCTTTTCTGGTGTAACGTAAATCCGTCCTTTTCGTGATTTTACGTTTTACTCAACTCCTTTTCAAATAAAGCTTGCACCAGTGAATTGTGATTTTAAAATAGTGTGGGGTTTATTCACTAAATTGGGAAATCATTTCATTCTCGTTCTGGTTTTGCCCGTTTAAATATTGCAATTCAACTCTCTTGAGTCGACTCTCACGACTCATTTCCGGCTAACTCGGTTCACTTTTCGACTGTTTTGCGATTCGCTTACCACTGACTCTGCTTTCCGCAAATATTCTGCTTACAACCCTTTTACAAGCAAATTACCATTACCTAAATCCATAGCGACATATGTAATCTGTTAACCTATTAAACCGTTTTCCGCCAAATTTGTGCTAATTGCTGTTAATTTTTAAAATGATTGAAACTTTTCGAAAAACACGCTTATGCAATAAAAACTGTGAATACTTTTGCTTTCCGTGCTTTTTGATTGTTGTCATAGAGTGCAGCACATACAACATGTAAACTTCCATTTTTGTCCTGACACTATAAGAACACACCCGTGCTCACCCAATATTATAGAAAATTTAGCTTTTTCATTTTTTTAGCATTACGGTGATGGGCATAAAAGATTCGGTCCTGACCGAATATAATTTCCTTACTTGGTTTTTCTTGAATTCTTTAATATCAATGATCAAAACACGTCAGTCTACCAACTTTTATCAATATATCCAGAAAATTGCGGTCCTTAGATTAAACACAAATAAACAAGTTTGGCAGGTGGACATACGGATATAAATGCTTAAATTGATTCAGAAAGTGATACTGAAGCGATTGATATAATAAAAGATGGGTCCATCTCAAGCCCTTCTGTGTGTTGCATACACTCTCGTACCGCAAGTGATGAATGGGATGAAAACAACGTAGACTGCTACGCTTAAACTGAATAGTTCTCCTGAATCTATAGCAATACAAAATATAAGATTGCATTTGGCATTGCCCAGAGGGTTGAAATATAGAGATGCACAACCATGTCTACGCATTAGTAGTGAAAAAACTTATTGAGTAAATGCTTGCATGGGCATGTAAGCGGGATTTTAAATATTGGTTGGAAAAAGACAAATAACTGGAATAACAACGACGTGGACTGTAACAATTGTAAAAGTTTAGCAGGCTATGGAATCGAAATATCTAAATAAACACATGTACAAGCCGTATGACTAAATGTAGAAACAAGGTAAATATTATCCTTCTTGTGTGTTCTTTGTGTGCTTTTTGATTTTTTTTCTGTAAGCATTGTATTCTAAAAGCAGCAAACAATGATAATCATAAAAGCAGATAAAGCGGGCTAGATCGTTAAACGCAGAAAAATACGGCAAACATCCATTTCAACAATAAAGATTATGGATCTTTTTTATTTTAGTACATATGATTAAATTTTGTTATCTGCTAAAGAAAGAGAGAGAGAGAGAGAGAGAATATCCATAAAAAGGATACACCCTTGATTAATATAGAATTGATGCATATGTAGTGATTTTTGCTTATTGCATGAGCTGTTGCTACCATGACGTTCAAAATAATGTTTAGCTAGAAATTTCTCTGGTCGTTTGAAGAAGTGCTTATAGATCCCTGCATATTAAATTAAACGGTTGGAACATTAACAATTTATGCCGTATATGGATCATTTCGTATGGGGCGATCGTTCAATTTCAAATGTCAAGACGAAGTGTGTTCGAATTCGAAATACGTGTTGATGAATTAAAAATTTTATTATTCGATTTTTTTATTACATAGAAAAAGCAACAAATGCTGAAGTGACGATCGAATATTCGAAGTATGTCTTGATCCGAGCAGAACGTACTTCCTAAGTTGCAACGGCTGTCAATGGCTCGTCCGAAAAACTTTTAATGTCTTGTAATGCTATAGGAAAACACAATTCTTTCTGTTCGCCAATTCGGGCTACTTCAAATTTGGCTCGCGGACTCTTGTTTTCATTTACTTGTCAGCCAATTCCATTTCCTTATTAAGTAGCGGCAACAGATAACACGGTTATAGTCATTAGACAAGAAGTTCAACTTTCTGATTGTTTAATTTTGCTCGCTTAGCAGCGGCTTGATGCTCACGGCGACTCAAACTTAAGTACACAAATAGTCTTTCATTGCTGGTATTCATTCTAAAAGTAAGTTTCTTAATGTTTTTTTCTTCTAGTTATTATGGCGCTGAACCGTCAAGCTTGTTTTCTGTAGCAAACTTCGGTAAATATCCTACAATTGTCAACTGATTGTGCAAGGACGCAATTCTCCTAATCCGTCTACCTGGGTAGCGCTGAATGGGTAGTCAAGCGGCTCTGACAAGAAAATTTCTATTTCCTGGATCGCGCAATTAAATGCCTCTATAACGGCTAGAATATAGCTGAAGCTAATTGAAATCTACCTACGACTTATAGTTTTGACTACTACCAACTTAACTGTAACGCCCAAGCCAACACTTAATTGCTTCACTTTTATTATCAACTTAAATATATATATGTTGCATATTCAACTTATGATACCGCTAACGGTCTTCTCAGATTACAGTTAAGACTTACAAAATAGCCTAACAATTGCTCTTCTCGGAATGGCGTCGGCAACTGATTTCCCTTATTCGAAATCATCTATTCTGTCTTTAAAAGCGATTTTGAAGACGTCTGTCACGTCCGTCATAGTCGCCTTTTAATAGTACTAAACCTGACTTTTCTGTACTTATAAATGCGTACATGCCCTTAACATAAAGTGTGGTATCAAAAGGTGTTCCCAGTTGGCGCTTACAATTAATGGGGAGGTTGTGCACAATTACTACAGTCGTCGAATGCTGTTTAAGGCCAACTAAAGATTTAAAATTTGATGAATATAAATAAGCTAACGGCTGATAGAGGTTGACGTTGTCGTGTTATCCGTTTGTTTAAAGTTTTGGTTCGATCATTGCCCGTGGTGTGCTTGTCTTGTTTTGAATTTGCGACAAGGATTGGCTTTTAAGGGTTGAAAGAGCGAAGTGTAATTTTTTCATTTTATTAAACTTTCTTTGAACACTTTCTTGAAATTTTAAATACGAAATTACAACTACGCTTGATGTACACGCGATTAGAAAAACAATGTCAAATAACATCTTTCATCGTTTTTATACCCATCACCGAAGGATGAGAGGTGTATTCATTTTGCCAGTTTTGTCCGTCTGTGTGACCGTCTACCAGCGTCATGTCTGTTTTAATTATTTTGCTGGTCGCTAAAACGAAGCTATCGACTTGCAATTTAGCAGAAACATTGGATTTTCTTGCACGCAGGTTGGTATTGAAAATGGTCCGAATCAGTCGAAGGACAAGCCTATAGTACTATGTAAGTCTTATGTCTTCTTTTTTTATCATTTCTCGTATTTTCTATGTGTGATGCAGTGTTATAGTGTATCAAAATTTAATTTTTTTGTTAGACACCTTTGTAACGCGTAAAAACAAGCTTCAAACAAGCTTCAAAAACGCCGTAAAGCATATAAACTCTTGGTTTCAAATGTAGAATGCACCTAAGCATATCCGTCTGCCCATCTGTATGTTCTCCCAACTGTGTACTATATGTGATAAACAATTTTCCGTTTGGGAAAGTAAAGACGTCGCCTACATATATGCAAAAGTATTTGAAAGTGACTTAAACTTTTCCAAGGACACGCCTACAGCGCCCACACGCAACAAAAACTTTTATTTTGAAAATAGAAAAAATCAGTCGCGTCCCCTCTATATTAAGGAGCATGAAAATTTAGTTCTTTTACTTATTTTGTCTCTTTTAGAATACCGGCGATGGGTGTAAAAGATTCGTTTACGAGCGAATGTAATTTTCTTAACTCTTTTTTTGAAAACATTGCCGCGATCTTTAACGCAAAGTTGTTTTGATTTTAGTTTCTCTCTTTGCAGTTCTTCTAGAAAAAATTAATTTTTTTTTAAATAATTGTTTGCTTTTCTGTGTATTGTGTGCAGTTCTGCGTATTGTGTGCATTTTACAACAAAAGAATGTTAACTTAAGGTGGAAACTAGAAAAGTATTAAGGAAGTATTTAACGTTGACGAAAGAAAATAAGAATATGGGGATAACAAAAAAGTAAATAACAAGAACTCGACGTTGTATGTTGTACTAAAATTCTCTCGCAGATAATCTTCTATCTAGCAAGGAATTAAATCTTTGTTATCATCTTGTTGCTCAAAAGGATATTTTTCAATAAAACTTTAAAGTTCCGTTGAAACATGTTATACAAAGTGATAGAAAAGTGTAAAAAAAGTATTAAATTCTATTTATAAGTAATAGAATTTATGAAAAGAAAAGGTTTTACTGGGATGTCGGGATGACACTTTGGCTGTTAAGCTTTTTTAATTTTAAAAGTTATCGGATGTGAGTTTACCAAGTCCATTCGATTTTCATAAGCGAGTTAAAATAGTATAGTCGAATAAGACCGACGATTAACTTAAGAATGTCATAAAATAATAAATAAATAATAAATTTCATGAAAGATTAAAATATAAGCGAATATTTTCACAAGATGTACGCACACGATTTAAGATTAGTATCTATTACTCTTTTCTTCTTCGTTAAGGGACTTATTATTCGTCTCCTGTTTACGTCACGAAATACAAAAAATGAGGCACTATTGCAACGTTGACATAGGTGAACGATTCTGCAAATTCTTACGTGTGGCAGGGTGCAAAGAATGGCTCAATACGATCCGCATTTGACATACGCAGTACCTTTTTTCGTTGTATTACTATTCTGGGCTAATTTTCTTTACAAAATAATGAAAATTTTATTTTTGTATGAATGTTAAAGACTTTCAGAAGGGGCTTATCACAAACAAATTTTCCACTTTCGTCTATTAAGACGAATTAACATTTTCCATAAGGGCTTATTAAAAAAAGTTATATAATAAGCAGCTGATATATTACGGTGTAATGATTTTTTCTTAAACCGAGATTTAGGTAAGGGCAGTAGTGAAAGTGAATTTATTTAAGGCATTTCCAACAGCATTCATTTTTGTTGATATCGCAAACCTTACAACATGCATGGAACGGCAAACCAATTAGAAAGACTGAGAGAGATCCTAAAATTGGTTCAAAAAGTGGTTCCGAAACGATTGCTCTCATAAAAATTGAGCTTATCTCACTTGTGAGGCTTAAGGCCATCATACAATTAATTGCGAAGGACATGAAAATTAAAGAAAACATTTTTTAAATTAAAGCATAAGCGTATCATGTTGTGGAACAGCACGCATACTTCATACTCCCACTCGTTACTTTTGACCTGTAAAACAGCGCTCGTTACCCCGAATAAGAATAATATCTTCTTGATATATAATAAATAGGTCAAGGAAAAGGTTAGTAGCGTTTTTTACTAAAGCTTCAACACAGTCTTCTTAACTTCTATTTTATTAAATCTTCGTTTCGTCCGAAGCCTTTCGATAATTTTTTATAAAATTGTTATAAGTTCATTGCAAACCTTTTGCAATTTTTTGGGCAGGTGTACCTTTAACAGGGTTTAGCGGAGAAAAAAAAATGGTAATCGGACGGGGCAAAATCGGAGCAGCATTACGAATGCATCAAATCTTCCTAGCAGAGCTCACTTAAGTTAGCGCAAACGGGCAAACCGTTTGCATGTTACCGATCTTGGCAATTCATCTTCGTTTCAAACTTTAAGAATTCTTCCCTAAGTCTGGAAAGCTTTATCGTCTTGCTCGAACGGACAATGTAAAAAGTAGCGAATTTTCTTTTGAATTTTGGTTCATTTTCAAAATGCTGTTATTTTTGACTGAGTTAACCAGTTTCAATTTCAATGTTATTGTAAACCTCAGCCCTTAACTCCCATCATTTCCTCAACATTTGTAGAAGATTCGGAACAATCGAACATAATTTTTTTCCTTGTTGAAAATATGTTTAGACCTTAGGTCGGTCTTCTAGGACATATTCTAGGTTCTATGGTCAATATCTTTTTCTGTATATTGCTGCCATTTACGACACGTATCGGCAAATGAATTGTACTTTTTCTTTAAAGGATACCTTAGTTAATACATTACATACATTAGTAAGAAAGTTGCGCTCCATTTTCGAACGATTAAGGTAGCTGAACATACGATAAAATTATATCGTTTTCAATTTAAATTTAAAATTAAAAAGCAAACTTTGTAAAATAATTTAATCGATTAGTTAGGAAAATAAATCTAAACGCTTCTGCACATCTTCTTCAACATAATTGTTTTTCATATTTCTGTTAAAGTATGTTTATGTTATTTTATGAAAATTTTTTCTCGTCTAAAGGTAGGAAGAGTGTTTCATTCTTTCTTGTTTACAAAGCAAATGTAATTGTCGCGAAAGTTTATTTAATATTCAAATTGTTTAGCAACTTTCCACCCTTGTTACTTTCGATAGAAAGCAAAATTTTCAAAAGCATCAACGGTTTGTCTAAATTATAAAAGAAAAAACAGTAGCTTAATATAATCTATTAAACTTTCTTTCCTTGCGTATGTACAGAGCTTTACAACCAACTAGTGTTTAAATTACTGTAGGTATATGTGCCAAAGTGTTTATATGGAATTAGGAACGAGTTTCAGGGGATCAAGCCATTACTATAAGTGTTAGCGGTAAATATTCTTCTCTAAAAACAATCCCGCCGTCCTCATCCAAGATCCGGTACTACCTCCACTGCTTTTCCAATAAAAATTCCAAATCCATATAAAATTTGAAAGCAACCCTATCAGAATCTACCGATACTTCCCAGAATAGACCATATTCGGATCGATCGGTGCCCACTAGAATCGACCGTATCAGAACTCACCTTAATGCCTCAGAATTGACGTCTATTAGAGTCCATCGCTACTTTCATAATGGAACCCAGTGCCATACATTGTTGCTCATCAGAATTTGTAGACTCAGAATCCATCGTCATCCACCAGAGAATACCTGATTAGAAATTGCTGCCGGCCATTAAAATATAACTTATTTAAGTCCGCCATTTCCACTATAATTGATTGCATTCGAATCCGCCGGTGTTAGTAATATCGGCCTATTAGAATCTATCATGAAATCACAATACAGTCAAGGGTATTCAATTAAAATGCCTGAAGCAATTATTGAACTCTGCCAAGTAAGGAACGTGGCGGAAAGTAGCATTCGAAAAATAAGTGAAAATTGATGGAGACATTTAAGTAAACCGCCCTATCGCCGTTTACAATTGTTTTGTGCAGCAAAAATAGAAACTGCGTGGTACAGGAGGACTGTTGTCCTCACTTAAGTAAAGTTCGTAAAGAGCGAATATATCAGGCAAATTCTTGTGCTCTACCCATGGGTAAAGATCGCAAGTAAAACAAGTTATTGGTATGCGCTCTACGAAGAACTCTTAATACCCATCATTTTAACGACATTAACGACGCTATGCTTGAGATCAATATACCTTATAGATTATTAGTTATTCCTTTTTCTAGAGCAGTTTTGTTTAAAGACAAATCGCAGTTACTCCTCACTGAAGTTTCGAAGGTAGGCATGTCACATTTTAACTTTCCATCTAAACGTTTTAAAGGACGGATGGAATGCGCTAAGTCGATTCAAAATCTTGAGTATATAAAGAACATGACGACTGAAGTTTCTAACTATAAACAAAAGGGCAAAATTAATCCCAAATCCAGTTCATACCAACTAATTGATTTTTCCAGAAAATAAAGTCCACAGAGAGGGAAAAACCAAGTGCACGTTCGCGGCGCGTCATGCAGCTACCGGCCGACGAAAAAGATTAGCGGAAACGCGGATTCACGGATCAAAAATCAAGCCATGAACTTAGATAATAGTAACATGCTTGTAAAAATGTATATAAACAAAATATTTGCGGAAGGCAGAGTCAATCGAAACAGAAAATAACCCTACTCTTAAGGAAATTGATTGTAAATAAAAGAACCTTGAAGTGAAAACGCGCAATTAAGAAGAGAAACACCGATCTAGCGTTACGAACCGTATCCAGAAAAGAATTTCGTAACAATATGATATATTGACATTATTTTAATACATACCTAAGATAGGCTTGTTAATTATGACAAATTTGTAGTCCATTTTTTGCATAACTTTGCGAATTTTTTACTTTTTCGGTTAATATTTATTTTTGACTATTGCAGAAAGGTCAGATTTTTGTTGCGGATTTTCCACAATTTTCTTTTCTTAAATTTGTGACCTTACGAATTTGCACAGCGGTTACAAGTTGTATTGGGTTTGTTTAAAAAACAAAAAAAGCTTCCTAAAGCAACAACTCTGTTTTAAAGTTGCTGACGAGTTAACGAAGGAAAAGAAAACGCTTGGAAAATATTAGAAGTTGTAGTATAATAAGCGTAACAATACATGTATATATAAATACATTTTTATCTTATTATCACATAAACGTACTATGTAAACTTGGATTTAATTATTTTCTATGTGCAAAAATTTTCTCCTATAAAACTTTGTCTACAGAAGGAACTCAAAAATACTGCTTATGTGTACATGGAACGAGATAGAATTATCTTGTATTTAAAATATTGCTTGCGCTGTTTTATAAGGAAGCTTTGTGGACAAACTGTATGTTTACGTCGACAGTAGGTATGTGATAAAAATTTTCTCGTGGCAGATGATGCCTATGAAATTGACAGAAGGTCATTTGTAAGCGCCTAGCAGCTGATGTAGGAAATTGCTTGAAAATTTTATTTGAAAGTAGTTTCGGCAGTATATACGATATAGAATTGAAAGGAGATCCACTTGCTCGGCGATATATTGTTTTGTACATATCCAATATCATGATTACTTCAAATATAATTTGTACAAACTTTTTGTGGCTAATTGTACAGATTGAAAGTTGCACATAAAGTTTTTTCATAATTAGCCTTTTCCTGCGGTTTCGTACTTGATGCTTCTCAACGTTGATACAGACACTTTATAGAGAAAAAATTGCAGATGCGAATTAAAGCTCTAAAGGAAGAAGGAGACATTTATACCTACTGAGAAAATATCTCAAATCAAGAAATAGGCCTATGTCTAGACCTATTTCTAGTGGAAGTACAGCTGTAAATAACAATATTTTGTTTTTGGAGCGAAGAGCCAGATTTGTTCTTGCACAACTTTAATAGGGATAAGAATAATAATCGAATCATATTTTGGTGGTTATCTAACCAAAATAATTTAAAGTCTTCTTGCAACGTATCATCGAGTTCCATAGACAAGCATGTAATAAAACGTGGGATTGACCCAGCTTTATTTGTAGATATCGTAATATGTAAATTAAAACGAAGTCTTTGGTCAAATAAATTATCTGAAGCAATTAATATTCTACACTTTATATGATTCACAATTATGTACTTTTCTTCTTACATGTTTTTAAGTTTCGTCCCGAAGCAGATTAAAAGTGGTGGGAGTACGATGGCAAGTTAAAGGAAGACAATAGTTTAACTTCTCCACCATACATTAAGCTGCGCAAACGGTTTTTTCTCGTTGGATCCTACAGAATCTCAAAATGACGCTTGCGTAAGAAAATGCTTAAGAAATGCAATGATGGCGTAAGTAAAATCGTAAGAGGTGACGAATCATGGATCTACACGCATGAGACGGAGCTGTCCATTGTATAAGTGCTTCAAAATGAACCTAACCCAACTAAAATTATTCACGTTCGAAGCACTTTTTGAGGCAAAAGGTCGTCCGTTAATTCAGAAAAAGTAGTCATGTGGCAATACTGTCTTTAAAGGCTCATAAAGCGATCAATTATACGCGGACGTCTTGGATGGAATAAGAAATAAGAGAAAGTTCTTGATCAAGGCAATGGGAGCTCTCTTGTACCTGTTATAACAGCCGGCTATTTAATCGAAAAATCGAATTAAGCATTCATCCGCCGTACAGACCTGATTTGGCACCCAATGACTTCTTTTTGTATTCAAATGTCAGGAATAAATTGCGCGCACAACGATTTTCAGAAGGAGCTTGAGAAGAAGCCATGTTTCCGAAGTCTTAAGCGTGGCATAGACAAAGGTGTATAGATCGTAACGGAGAAACAACAAAGCATTTTTTAACGATACGTTATTGTTTGTTTGTTATTAGAGTCAAAAGGTTAAGGTTAACTTGGTCCTACGTAGTCCTCAAAAGAAGTACAAAATTTCGGGAATGTATTAATAATAATATATTATTTCGGCTATATATTTTATGTAGCACCAAAGAGTTCATTAGCGCATGATTTGCCATCAAGACATAAATTAATATAGGAAATGATTTTGAAAACACGTAAGCACAATGTGGTCGGGCAAGATCGTCTATTAAATATCTTGCAGCAATATCGCCAAACGAAATCGTTCAGTTATTTTTTGCTAATACACCAAAACTTATATATTATTTTTATGTAGAGGTATATTTTTCATGGGCGGCCCTATAATGTAGGATGCCCAAAACGTCAACAAACGTGTTCCAAATTTTCCACACTTGATTTATTTGTCAGGGATTTTATTACCTTTTAGTTGATTGTGTATCATAAAAAAC
Source organism: Glossina morsitans morsitans (assembly GCA_001077435.1). NCBI lineage: Eukaryota > Metazoa > Arthropoda > Insecta > Diptera > Glossinidae > Glossina > Glossina morsitans. The sequence goes on from CCAG010012735.1 coordinate 41,056, forward strand.
TACAAATTAGACTTTGTCATCACATAAGGGCTTGCTTTTTATGTAAGCCGCTTTAGTTGTTTGTATGGAATGGTGTCCAAAAAACCGATCCATGCGATTCAAATTTGATCCAGTTAATTTTTATGTCAGATTGCTATTATGGACAAATATTCATCATAAAAGAGTAAACATTAACTTTTTTCGGATATAAGGGTGACAATCCTTGCATGCGTCCACTTGATCCAAATTTGATCAAGTGAAGTTCTATATCAAATTACTTTTAGCACACAGCTTCACTTATTTGTCATTAGTATCTTTATATGGGATGAGATCCAAAAATTGACCTAGATGGTCTAACTTCGATAAGGTTAATTGCTGTGTCAAATTTCTATTACGTACCAATTTCCACGAAGAAATATTGAAATTTAGTCCTTTTTACCGTATAAATGTTGCCCGATTCGATCCAAATTTTCCCACATCGATTTAGAATAATTGTGAGTCGCGGTAGTCTGAAAATTGCAATATTTTTTGCATAGCAACTTCCCAAAATAAGGCGTTATAAAGGAGGGATGGTCGAAAAAGTAGTCCTACCAGCACTATTTCGAATAGGTTTCTCCTTAGACCAAAGTACAGCGGTGTAGATCCATCAAAATATCTCGAAAAGTGCGAACTGCAGATTGGGCGCAAAAGCACATGGATAGACATCATGCGGAGAGACGGACAGGCGAACAGACGGGGTCTATCTTACGTCCTTCGTAGTGTTACACACATCCGCACAAATTTAATACACCCTGTGCCACAAGTGGTGTAAAATATGATGATCCTGAATTGACTGACATAGCAAAACGATGATCTCTCACCGAATATTAAGAAATAAAGAAAGCACGCGAATTGGATAACGATATGTCAAGGAATAACGAAAGAGGATGAATTTACAATAAATTTTTTATTTAATTTCGCGTTCTTTTCAAAATTTCTCTGTGTAAACTATTTTTAATAAAATGTAAGTTAAAAGTCTCTGGACCGGGCTTTACATACTATTAACCTTGACATGCTATAATAAACTATATAGTGATCCTAACCTTAATGTAATTTATAAACAAGACCACATAATTGCATCACTTGATTACTTTAATATATTATCATAACCTGTATGAAAAACGTGTATTTCTGCAACACTTTGCGCATTTCAATTGCCGTACTTTCGCATATGTGTATTTAACATATCGTATCCTGTCATTTTATGAAATGTATAACCACTTATGCATTTATGGTTTTTAATAAATCAAATTTTACTGCTTTTTGACGATTACATCGCTAGCGGTTAAATTGACCCTCTTTGGCTAGAAAGTCATTATTTATTTTCATCTTGCAAAAAAAACTGTGCGTGTTTACAAGCGAATATAAATCCAGATCAATAATTACCGGGACTAAGTAAGAAAAAATGTATTCTATTATTGCTGCATATTTTGATGTTGTTTACCGACGTAGTCTTCTTTTTCAGAGCGACAAAATTAGTTCAGTGCTCTTCATCATCTCAAAACACGTTTCATATAATAACCACCTGATTTGCTCTAGATCTTTTTCGCTGAAGTATCTCCTTGAGCTAATAATCGAACGCAGAGAATGCGATAGGTGCGGTAGCCTTTCGGATTTCAATTCATTCATTGATATGTGACACTGCGTTCTTGCTTTCCTGGACCAAATGCGGTACCCATTTACGAGCAGCCTTCTCATGTCGGAAAATGATTTCTAAGCTTATTTTAGACTTTTTCTGATTTAAGCACATTTTTTGGTCGTCCAATGCGTTCAGCATCATACGGCCATTTTTAAAATCAGGAAGCTATCGACAAATTGCTCTTTTCAACAGAAAAATGTTGTGGTGTTCGGAACTCACTGTCGAATCAATACACGAAGTCCGAGTTTTTCTTTGTTTTGAAAATAACGAAAGCCGCACGATTACAACGATTGCAGCTCGTAAAAAAATCATTGAATTGTTATGAAGTTTCTACAGAGATTATCGGAGTGTCGACACTTTCTAAGAATAATATCGATTTTTGATTAGCAGCAGATCTATGAGTCAATCCCGGAAATTGCTGACCGTCATATTATGTTAATTTAAAATGTATAATGAATTTACATTTAAATTCACATTTTGATATTTTTAAGTTTTCTTTGTTCGTGGCATGTAATAAATGCATGCGTTTACTGTTTTAATTAGTGACAATGATCGACAATTCTTGTTTCGCTAACGGGCTTTTATCAAAAACCAATTTATATTCGTTTTTACTTTAATTTATATTCCCGAGGAAAATTTATTAAGTAAAACCTTCAATATTTTTTTGCGTTGTTCTGATTACACTAACGTGGATTAGAAATATGCATTTTATGTTGCCAGCTAATAATCACGATTTTCCCCTAGTGATCTTCGGATTATGGAGAAAAAAAGTTGCTACTTAATTTCTGCTATCCTTCGCCAGAATTTCCAATACGTCCAGGTGATCTATGATGATTTAATGAATGAATTTTGAATTTACATATAGTTTGTTAATTTCTTGGGTAGTTTTGCGTCAGATATTGCACATCTATGGTATATTAGACTAATTACTGTGCATTTATGTGTGTGTTCGTGTGTATTTTATGTAAGACAATGACGAATGTTAGAAGAAATGTATTCGAACTTCTGAAGCCATCTATTAGGTGCTTTCAAAAATGTTGATCCCTATTTCACTTGAAAAAGCCGTTTGTTGTGGTAAGTTGGTGAAATGGATATTAATCAAAATAGTTTTCATCATTTTCTAGAACATTTTATAGTATTTTTGTCGAGAGAACTCATATCGGTTTGGCAGCGATCCACCCACCGACCCATTTTCGCATTTCTTCAACTTTGCGGACCCGCGTACCAGCCAAGCCACGCCGCATCGATCTGACCAAGTGGTAATCAGGAAGCGTCATGTCTGGTGAGTATGCTGGGTCTAGCAGAACTTCCCATTTGAGCTGCATCACTGTATCCTGGACAACCCTTGCAAGTAGCGACCAAAAGATGACTTTTTCAGCAAATCCGTGTCGCCACTTTTAACCGCCACATTGAAACCAAAACTGACAATCGGGATGTGATGGAGCAACATCACCATAAGCCTCTGAACGTGTTTGGTGCGCTTCGGTAGCAAATTTCTTCAAATAAACAACAAAAGTAATGAATTGATTAGTGTCGGCGTATGCTGAGTAAATCGATAATTAAATGGAAAAGTGTTGTTTTATGTAGAGGAAGGCCAAAACCATTTAACTCAATCGTTTTGTACGCTGATATTTCCCATTCCTTTGTCATTTTCACCTGTAGATCGCTGATCAAAATGTTTGCAACACCCAATACTAGAATCAGAAAATAGTTTCACTTTTGATTAGCTCTTCGTTTTCTCTTTTCGCAAAGAAAAGTCAGTTTCAAATATAACTAGATATTAAATAATCGAATGTACGTAAGCGAAAACATAGAAGGACCTGTAAAGGTTAACTTAATTTAAAAATCTATTCTTCTGCCCTTACGAGTTTTTACCTATACTCTTAGTTGCTTCGTTGATTTAACAATCTCTGTCTGTGTCTATCCAGATATTATTCCTTTCAATCTCCAGATTGTAGCTGATCACTATTGCCCCTATGTCCATATTTAAAAAAGCGGTTGTATGAGAAATTGTCCAACTTTGAAATTTTTGGTCAAAAAGATTAGTGAAGAATAGTTTCGAGCATACCAAAGAAAGGCGAAAAATTTAAATGGAAGTGAACCTATTTTAAAATTTGAATTGGATTTAACCACGTCCCGTGCGAACATTTTTATCAAAAACAACCGTTTACATGGGTATAATTTATGGCCCAAATAACGACTTCACATACAAATTTACTGTGCTAAAATTGGGACCAAACCCACATAATAGGGATTTTCAAAAAAAAAAATTAAGTATTTGGACGCTAACAGGGTGCATTTCCTTAGTATTTTGTGACAAAGTTATTTAGCAATAATAAATTCCTTGACTGGAAAGTTAACGTTACTAATTTTGCAACTTTAAGGATCACATTCGTACGAACAGAGTTTCTTATAAGAAATAACAATTCCTATGGCAGAAAGGACTAATGACGAAAACAAGCGCGATATTACAGTAGTCGAAGGACGGGATAGTTGGTGGCAGGCTTTGACCGACTCTAACGTTTTTGTGTTTTTTTTTTGGGTTTTTTTTTGTAAGCTTTTCATCTTGACCAGTTAATTCTTCAGATGCTACGCGCGATAAAATCTGAAGTTTTTTTTTAGACTTATTTTTTTAATGTGCAAAAAACACGAATTTAAACTTTTTATTAGTATTTATTATATTTAATAATAAAATATATTGTCTCTTAGCTCTTCTATTACTTATAACAAGCAAAAATACCCCATTACTTAATAGGACCTGCTTCCAAGATGATTTGCTGTGACGTGTAAGTTTTCTTTGAGCGAAAATAAAAAAACCTTTCCCTTTTGATAACAACGAAGTTGGAAAGAAGAACTAAAAGTTAAACGTTAACAACATGCATTATTGGATAAGAGGATGATTACACATTGTACTTAACTCAACCAGAAATGGTCTTTTTGTATACTCTTAGAGAAAATATCTGATCACACATAAAGTAAAAACAAAAAAGTATTATTTTAATATACGCTTTATACGAATTTCTTTTCCATTCAGTAGCGTGCGTACCGTACGACAGCAGAAGAATTAATAAAACAACTTAAAGGGGTTTCGTTTTATTTGCCTACAAAAGTGAGAATGTTTTAATAAGGTAACGTAAAGCGAGGCTTAGTGTACGTGATTGTGTGTCAGCCTTATTTGAAATCAATATAAGATGGATGAACATTTGAAAATTTAATTAAATAAGAAATTTAATCAAATTGGCCCATGTTTACCCTGTAGCCATAAAAGCACAATAAACTAAATAAATTATCTTTTCAGGTATTTATATAAGAATCAATGGTAATGGCTGGATTGAAAAATCAATCATTCGTTCGTTCTATGCTTTCGGGCAAAATTGTTTCCTCTTCTTCTCTGTTTTAGGAAATCTCACTTTTGGCATTTGGGTTTACCGGATCGTTTATAATGGGACGAGTTTTCCTAAAGCCTGCACACAGACTTTAGTTTGTACTTTGGTTTAGTATTTGAATGCATATCTTTTGGATGCTGCACACGTATTTGAAACATAATTTTTAAACGCATGTCGAGAGAAATAATGTATACAAAATAATACGTATTTTCTTCCATTGATGAAATCGAATGTGAAGTGAAAGAAAAGGGGGAGAACGAGAACAAGGTTGTAAAGTGAACAGGTCGAATTTTTTAATAGCCGTATATGTAAACAAGTGAGATAATTATATTCGGCTTTGACCAAATTTTTTGGACCCATCACAAGACTAAAAAACGCAAAAGAAAATTAGTTTGCATGTTATGTAATATTGGGTTGGTGTGTCCGAATTTTTCTATTTTTATTTCGATCACAGAAGGATGAGGGGTATATTCATTTTGTCAAAACGTTTGCAACGCCCAGAAGGAACCTTCAGAGACCCAACAAAGTATATATATTCTTGATCAGCATCAAATTCCAAATCGATTTAAGTATGTCCGTCTGTGCCATGTCAGTTTTAAACATTACTCTTGGCCGCAAAAATGAAACTATCGACTTCAAATTTCGCAGGAACATTGCAAATTTCTGCATGCATGTTGGTATCAAAAATGAGGCAAATCAGTCGAAGAACGCACCTACAGTCCTACCTAAATGAAAAACCGCTGTGTTTTTTTGTTATTACTCATAAACAGCAGAAAATAAATCTATAAAATGTATGCCGTACATTCTGTAGTATCTCTATAAAAATGGAAATAATCTTCCACGCCTACTTAATCTCATAGTGTGTCATAACTTCATTTTCGTGTCAAAACGTTTACGACGCGGTAAAGCAAAGTTCAAAACTCCCCTAAGGTATATAAATTTTTAATCGTTTTCAAATTCAGAGTACAACTAACCATGTACGACCACCAAAAATTAAGATATCGCTTGCAAACTTGCAGAAGAATTTGAAAAATAACCCAAACTTTTTAAAGGACACGCGTATACAAAAAAACTGTGCACACCTTTGCTTTCTGTCCTTTTTGATTTTTTCTCATAAAGTACACCACAAATTCCACTGTTTTTCCAGAAATAGAAAAAATCGACCGCGTCCACCCAGTATTACAGAGTATGAAAATTTAATTCTTTTCTTTCGTTTCGATTCGTTCACCACATTTTTTATGCCCGTCCTAAAAAAGCCAAAAGCAATTTCTACTGAAGGACAAAATTCTCATGCTCTATAATATGCAGAGGTCGCAGCTGATTTTTTCTGTTTTCAAAATAAAAGGTTTTGGCACGTGGGCGTTGCAGGCGTGTCCTTTAGAAAGCTTAGGTCAAATCCAGATTGTTTTGCAAATTTATAGGGTATATCTTCATTTTCGCTAACGCGAGAATGTTTACCACAAATACTAAAAAGTTGTAGAAACAGACAGATGGACAGACAAACAGGCCGACATGCATACTTTCTGAGATGCTATAGCATCGCCCATAGAATATGCGCTTAAATTTTTGTACATTTACTTGCTAGAGTTTATGAATAATGAGTGACAAAATAATCTTTCATTCGTTTCGAAAAACAGCGGTGTCCTCAGTTTACGTGGTGGTGTGCGCGTGTCCTTCGACCGATTCGGCCTATTTTATATACTAACCTGCGTGCAAGAACTTCCAATGTTTCTGCCAAATTTGAAGTCGACAGTTTCATTTTTGTGTCCAGGAGACACATAACATACATATAACAGACATTATACAGACGGATATTTATATCGTGTTTTTGTTGTACTTTATGAGTGACGAACGGAAAACACGGAAAGCACAGGTGTTCTCAGATTTTGTTTCATTGTAGGCGTGTCCTTGAACCGATTTGCGCCATTTTTAAATTGTTTTGCTAATGCACAAAGGTTTAATCCAGCTAGTACACAGTTGCGGAGACGGACAGATGGACAGAGAAGCTTGCGGAAATACTAGGGTGCAATCCGCATTTGACACTGGTCGAGAATGTACATATTTTATGGGTTTTCTAAAGCTCTCTTTTCGGTTTTCGGTTGCAAAGATTTCAACAAGAAAATCAAAAATTTGATACACTATAACATCGAGTAGGCGTAGCCATTTTTATATAGACACTATGGCACCGTTCATAGAACATATATTCACATTTTCACGGGTTCGCTTAGCTTAGTTTGTGAGTAATAAGCAAAGATCCAATTTTTTTCTTTTGTCAAACAGAGGTATTTTCAGTTTATGTCGTGCCATTTTCAATACCAATCGGAGAGCAAGAATTTCCGGCGCTTCAGTCAAATTTGTAGTCTATATGTTCGTCTTTGCGACCAGGCGGAGGACAACCGGTACTACATGGTTGGACAGACGAGCAGTCGGATATGCTTACCTCAGTTTACAAGAGGATGCTGATCGAGAATGTATGTACTTTAACAGCTTTTTAAAGTTTCCTTTTGGATGTTGCAAACGTCTTGATAAATTTAATATACCTCTCATCTTTCGATGGTGAGCATATAAATCAAGAACGTTGTCTGAGCGAAAGAATGGACGAGATTCGGTTTGATATAAGCCAACTCTTTTCACTAGGAAAACAAAAAAAAAAACATTAAATTATTTACTTTCATACTATCTTCTTGGTTCCTGTTTCTTTTTTATTTTTTGTTCTTTTTATCTTCAAGTTTTTCAAGTATTTTACTTTATTATCGCACCCATATGATACATTGCCGTGTATTATATTAGGCCTTAATGGCTCCGAGGTTACATAAACGTCAATAAATAAATAAAATAAATAAAAAATAAGTTATGTATGTAAAGAAAGAGGATAATATTTTTATTATTAGAATTAAAGTTTTTAAAGGTTTACAGTTTAATGGGACGTAGTTCGAATTCACGATTAAAATGCTAGATATAAAGAATTAATGGGAGTAAGCAGAAACGGTTTGAAGAGTGTAGTGGTTTTACAACTTGACCCCACTGCTCCTAGTTAACGAGTGTGCGACTTTGGAATTTGACGCGGCGGCTCGGCGGCTTTCACTTACCGAGTGACTCTTGTTTCTCCGTGGTTCTGTGCGACCTCACTTACTTCGGTTAATTCCTATGCAGCTATCGTGAATCAACTCCGTCCAACCATTTCAAACAACAATTTTTCGTTGCTGAACCTGAGATGGTTGACTAATAGCCTAAACTTTCGAACTCGATATATTTAATAGCATTCAGAAAATTCACATGCCGTGACATTATACCGTGTGAAACGGGACATGCCTGGATGATGAGATATGAAGAGGGGAAATAAGTTCTAAGTTCTAAGTTCTAACTTCTAAGTAAGGAATAAGTTCGAAATTCTTTGTTACCTATATAGGATGAAGGACTTTCGAAGTTTAAGAAAACATCCGTAAAGCATTTAAAAAAATGTTTGATGACTTTTACGTTTACATGAGAAAATTTAGTGTAATGTAACGAAACAGCGGGCACGAAACTGAAGGCTCCTCGAAAAAACTCAAATTCTTTCCTTATATTCGTCAATTTTACTATCCTGTGACTCCGTGCACATATTTCCAAAAAATTCCGCAGGCTCCATCCAAAAGTGCTTTCAATCAGTTCAGTAATACTCCTACTGTTAACAGTGGATAAGTTAAATTTATGTGAACAAAACTTTCTGCGGAGATACTATCACTTTTTGTCTTTTTCCATTGCTGTTAGTTACTATGATTAAGGCAATATTCTAAGGATTATCCTTTCTCAGCCTTCAATAAAAAGGCAACAAGTTTCAGGAGTAAGTCTGCAATAAGTCGATAATTCTGCTCTTAAAGTACACTTTGCCTTTAAAGAAACAACTTACACAATCGCTTCGTATTCAAATGAAAATGTTTTGATGGATATACCTACGTGAAAACCTTACAAAGCATCTTCACGCTATCAATGAAGAGATATTAGTTTCTTTTTCCGAGAAATCCGAGAATAACTCAAATGAAATTTATTTTATAGCGACGTTGACAGGGCAATGCTTCACCATGTGAAAATAGATTACTTAACTTTTTTACATACCTTCAGTCAGAGTTCGACAGAGTTTAATATCACAAAACGATAAGTATCAAAACGAGAAAAAGAAGAACAGAAAACATGCTTCAATACAAATACTCTTATAAAACCCCTATTGTGTACTAATATAGATTGGTAATAATGGGCATAATGGAGGACAGGCACAATTTTATAGATTGGACTTGAATTTTTTAGTTTCATTTGTTCTTTACAATATTTATAATTTCAAAATGCCATCTAGTGATGATGATTGTTCTAAATCTAAAATCTAAAAATTTTCAACATTTCATAAGCTTATAAAACTTTTATACTAAATGAAATAAACGCAGCGAAATGATAACGTTTGCACATGTAGAACTTTTCCAATCAATAAAACGCAGTTTGCAGAAAAAGAATAGAAAAAGTCTACATCTTTTGCAAGCACTTCATAAGGCCCGTCATAAGCTCCAGACTTTTCAACGCATTGATTTTCAAGATAATAACTACATTCCCTATGCGGGCGTCTCATCACCGTTGTCACTTTAGCTTTCTTTTTTACCTTTCTTTTAAAAATTGTTATTGCGCCTACTTTATCCGTTTTCATAATTGTGCACGGTTTTCTTTAATTGTACACTTTTAATTTTGTTATGATTGTCAAATTACGATTACGATTCTGGGCAAATAACTAAAAGAAAACTAGAAATTGGAACAATTTTTTGAACAAAAGATTCCATGAACATTAATTTTTCCATAGACATGACAAACATATTTATTTTTGGAATATTATCTTACTGCATAAAACTGTAAAATTAAAAAAAAAAAAAAAAAAAAAAAAAAAAATTCGGAAATCGACAAAACAGTTAATATTTAAAACGATAATAATATCTTATCTTTTTCTTTGGTGTGAAGACCTTTTGTTTTTATATTATCCGGTATGAGTCTTCCTCTCTTACCTCAAATACCGTAAAGAAATAAAATACTGTATATAACGAACAGTGTAGTTTATATAAATTTTAATAATTTATTTGATTATTTATTTATTTATTTATTTATTTACTTACTTATACATGAAATTCAACTGAGCCAAATTAACAGTCGAATTCAAGTAAACCTTAATAGTGAATCTTATACTAATTATTTTAAAAACTAGTATACAATATATAGGAAGATGTGAAAAAAGAATAATAAAAACAAAGTAACTTACGATAATAATTCATGTATAAATAAATAAATAAGAAAGAAAAAAGAAGAAAAAGAAAACCTTTACACAGCTAGCACAGAAGCACGCCCTTAACAAGAAGAGATCAAGATTGCAAGTGAACCCCTAAGCCATTGGAAACGTACGTAAGCTTGGCAACCGACAACGTTAACAATGCCATCTAGTTTTCGAAATAAAAAAAAGAGAATTTAAGAATGCAAGTTAGTTCAAGTACGACATAAGTAAATCACGCGTATTAAGCAAAGTTGCTTTAATAGACATTAAAGAACCTGATATTGAGAATAAGTGATAGGCATCATTTAGGTTCCAGCAAACAAGTCTGAGTGGGTTAAACAGCTCATAATTGTGTTTACATTGACTAAGCTTAATAAAGACAAAGTGCCTAGAGAATCGGTTAGGGACATTAAAGCTTATCTCACTAAGTAATGCGTCGGAGTCTATAGTACCATTAATTACTTTGATAAAGAAGGAAAGGCCAAAAATATATCTACGTTTCTCAAGTGACAGTAGGGATAATGGAAGCAACCTATTTTCATAGGGGGGAAGAGAGGCAATCGGGTCCCGACACAAACTCCTTAAGGAAAACAGCAAGAATTGCTTTTGAATAGACTCAATTGAATCTACCTAGCACCTATAGGAAGGAGACCGCATAAAACAGGTTGTATTGTAAAAGAGGTCAAGTATTGGTCTAACCAAACATATATACAGCCTTTTCGGAATGTAGGGATCATCAAGCTCTTTAGACCACCTCTTTATAAAACCAAGCGCGGATCTAGCTTTGCTTAACGAGAGCTCAATACGCAAGTTAAAACGTAACCTTTGGTCAAATAGAACGCCTAAATCTGTGAACGAATCGACGTCCCCCAACTTGTGCCAGTTAATGAAATGCTGAGTAATGAATTACTTCCTTCTTGAGAAAGAAAGCTTATTACATTTATTTAGATTGAATTTCATAAAATTCCACGAGCACCATGCAACCAAATTATTTAAGTCACTTCGAAGCTGAGGTAATTGGGATTCTATGGAAAACGAAGAAAACAGTTTCACATCATCAGCATAGATTAAGATCTGGCTGGATTTAATCACCGAGGGCAAGTCATTAATGTAAAAATTATATAAAATGGGTCCTAATTGGCTGCCTTGAGGTACGCCAGACCTCATGGGGAATTCATCCGAGGTGATGAAGTTAAACAAAATCCTGAAGGATCTATTGTGCAGATAAGAGCTTATCCATTTCACTAAATAGAAAGGGAAGCCAGAGGCACGCAGTTTAAAGATCAGTCAGTTATGGTTAACCAAATCAAACGCTTTACTAAGATCAGTATGTATGATATCAGTGGGAAAACCACTAGAAAAGGCCTTGAAAACAAGGCAAGTAAACTCTAATAGATTGGTGACCGTAGATCTTTTTTTACGAAAGTCATATTGAAATGGAGAAGTATACGATTTGATGGCAAAAGCCACATGCTGGGCAACAATTCGCTCGAACAGTTTAGGTAAGACACTCAACTTAGCAATGCCTCTGTAGTTCTCAACGAGTTGTCTACTTCCACTTTTGTGAATAGGAAGAAGCTGACTACTCTTCCAACACAAGGCAAAACACCTAAATTCAAGAACTGGTTGAAAATCTTTGAAATAACACCACGTAGGTCGACAGCGCATAATTTAACTGCACATGATGGAATTGCATCAGGTCCAGCCGCACAACTACGATTTAGAAAGCCCAATCCCTGTAAAACGTCATTTTCTAAATTCACCAAATTAGGAATTGAAATCAAATTAGTTATCGGATATGGATAGTTTACAGTTAAATCGAAATTAGCATTTAGAAAATTTCGTCGGAAGTATTCAGCAAAGAGATTTGAGGTTTCAATATCATTCGAGGATTCAGAGCCCTTGAAAGAAACATGCGAGGGATTTTTGGAGTTAACAAAATCAAAAAGGTATTTCGAATTAGCAAACAGTGAGGATTTTATAACCTGAAGGTATCTGCAATAATATTGGTGGTTCGAGGCCGCGACAATAAGCGTTCAATACTTCCAGCTGAGAAATCAAGCATAATATGTGATAGATGAGAGTAAAATATTGATTTCATTTAAATCATAATATTTATTAGAAAAAGATGGATTTGGGACGTTAGAGCACTTCAAAGAAACCCTCCAACCATTTACACTAATATTTATGCAATTATTGTAACTAAATTATGATCTTGAGTATACTTAGGAATAATTATTACTTTCTTTCGTATAGAGGAGTTCGTCGTTGACTGTACTGCTTCGAATCTAAATTTTATACCCAGTGTATTAATTTTATTATTCTGTTAGTAATAAAACTAGCTCTAATTTACTCAAGATAGCTAAAGAATTAAGAAATCTAAAATCAAGTAAAGGGAAATATCAGTCGCAAATTTTCTGCAAATTTTTGTTAGGACTATCAAGACTGACCAATAAAAAACATATAATTGTTTTCTGAATATGATGAATGTCGAGGATTCACCTCAATTTTGTTGTTGGCCGTTGTTACTTAGTGTGTGAGTATGTCGCCGCTCTTTTGTAAGTAGTACTGTAGAATGATAAGTAACTATGACTAACTGCGTCTTTTTTATTTGAAAATATTATCTTTAATGCATACGACATCGTTATCAGACTAAAGCGCTAAAGACACGGTTGTGTGGCAAAAAAAAACGCCAGTTGCGGGCACGTTACTTACTATACTTCATTCAAACAATAATATTGCTACATCCTTAGGAGCCATGGCCAGCGGATATATTACGATAACGGAAGACCAAATAAGCAGAGAAGATGCGGAGTAGGTAAATCTTAATATCGAAAATAAAGCTGAATATCCGTTCCCGCAAATCCGTTTGGGGAAAGTGGGATCTGCTGGGCGTAGTGTATTATGATTTGCTCCAACCAAATGGAGTAGTCGCTATGGAAAGCTACCAAAAACAACTGATTTAATTGAAGAAAAAAACGGAAGCAATGTCTGTAAAATACGAAGAAGTTTTGTGCCATATAGTAAAATTTGTTTAAGAACTGTTTGCAGTTCTAATCTGAAATGTCCCTGCTGTTAAAAGTACCACACACACCAAACCACATCTCCTTTCAATTAACAGGGGTTTCGATAGACGACTTATTGTTTGCGCCGTTCGAACCATTCCATTCTTATAACGATATCCAACGGCGGACGCCTTTTCATACACTGTACACGCATGTAAAAAAACCAATGAATGGCTGAGATGGACGCTCAGGTTAATTCCGCCAGTGTGTACACATAAACGACCTTTTTGGTAAATACGCAAGTCTCTGATTATAACTCAGATAATAAAGTGCAGCCAAATTTTTGTCACAAATGTTACTTTTATATTCAGATGCATTATCAAATGTAGAGACCAAGGAAATGTATTGGTGGGACTAGGAGAGAATCGCAGCCCAAATAAGCCAGCCGATCGACATCATTCTCTTCTGTCAATAGCTAATACGCTTAATGCGTGCATTTGGAGTAAACGGTCAAAATGGAAAAGCATCGTCTTCTCTTGCGACTGCCCACATCTTTAATTGTCGACGCTAGTGGTCACAACAACTACGATTTCTTTCTTTTTTTTTAGACCACTCGTAGTGGTGCAAAATCGATTTCAGAAGAGACAACTGAAGATCACTTGGTGCGGCTTCCTCGGCAGAGATCTAGGTTGTTGGTTAGAACAGCACATATTTGGATTCACGGAATTCAGCTCGAACATAGGCAAAACATGTTTTACATTTGGTGAAAGCGCGACACGAACTTTTTCATTGGCGCTAGAAATATTCTTACCATAGATAAGAACTAAAATTAGTCGTTAAAAATAGATGTCGTTTGACTGATTGAAATCATTCATCATCGTTTATAACTTTTTTGATCAATATTCGCTTTTAAAAACTGTAAAGTGAAATGAAATATAATTAATATAAAGTAACTGAATTTAATCAGTTTAAATTCAGTTTAAAAAATTGGCGTTAGAGGCGTTTTCCTACAGAAGGAAACCATGCATCAAATTAGTCCTGAAGTTTTACTAAAAAAGCAAAACTTGTTTAGTCATTATTATTAAATATTCCTCAAAATATTGACGAACAACGTTTAACGAAATTAAAACTTTTTTCTTTCATGCTTAAAAAACTTTACGTCAAACCTTTAATTTACTCTGAACACTGACATCTTTTCAAGTATAAAAACCGTTCTTATTTCTTATGTTAAAGTTTACTTCAAATACTCTTTTATTCAGTCAAAATGCACTTGCGAACTATTGAAGATGTTCCTCTTTATCAGACCAGTTTACGTATAATGAAATTCTGGTCATTTCTCTTGCAAGATAATTGGCGTCGTTATGTCTGCTTAATACCGTATGTTATTATTAATACCACACAATTTTTGGACATTTACCATAGTGAAGAATCGATCGATGCCATTGTACGTAACGCTTACATTGCTGTGCTGTTCTTTAATACCATTTTAAGAGCGGTGCTACTGTGTATCAATCGTCTTGATTATGAGAAATTTATGGATAACATACGTTTGCTGTATATTGACCTGATGGTAAGTGAGGGGGGGAAAAGAAGATATACATATTTTAATATTTATTTTACAAATAATTCTTAAAGGATTCGGAGGATAATGTGATCAGGGCATTAGTGCGTGATACTACCATAGCAGCTAAATATATTGCAAAAATAAATTTGCTAATGGGAGTTTGCTCGTGTGTGGGCTTCGTAACATATCCAATATTTGCAACATCAAGAGGTAATAGAAACATTCGAGTTTTTACTTAAGCGACAATAATACTATAACAGCTAAAGTTAAATCTAAAAACAAAAAAGCAAGCAAGCAAGGCAACCATATTTGGCGCCGGGCGAACCTTTTATTCCCACCATCTTTTCTTTAAAGGAGGCATGAAGAGTAACAGAAAAATAAGCAAATAAGCAAAAAAGAATAAAGTTTTGATTCTGCATAATATTGGATGGGCGCGGCTCAACTTTTCCGACAGTTGTTGTTTCAGTTTATTTTGTGCTGTAGACGTAGCTTTCGATCGCTTCTTTCTATTTTCAATACTGCCCTTCTTGCAATAATTTGCAAGGTTTTTAAAAAATTTGACGGCGATATCTTAATTTTTATGATCAAGAAAATGGTCAACGCAGATATAAAATCGACAGTCATGTAGAGGGACATACTTAATTCGACTCAGAATGTAGTACTCATCTAGGATACATATACTTTATGTGAACCTTCTGGGTCTCGTGAACGTACCTCTATATTTTAATGGTGGACACAAAAAACCTCAAACATGAATAAATAAACAACTAAAAGTCAAAAAAAAGTAGATGCACTTTGATTATATTGTACGATTTCGATATCGAAGCTAGGTGATAAACATTATTAAAGCGACCATTACGAACACGAAAGAAGTTAAATAGCTCGTGATTGAATGTATATTGCCTAAGCTTAATTAACTAGTATTGACGAATAATGCAACGAGGCAAGTCAATGTGAATTTCATTCATAATGTTAAAACCGATGGATCCACTCTATCGTTCAGCTGATCATAAAGATTATACTTGAAACAAACTTGCATCTCACTAGCGAGGATAAATTAAATAGTCTATGGTTATGTTTATAGGAACTTATCTTCGAAGAGCGCGAGAAATCTCAACCAAAATTACACAGCGCAAATAGTAAGAATTGCTTCTTACCCGATTTAATTGAGTGGTACGAAATGATCGATAAAGCGCCAAGAAAGTATGTACCTTTATAGCGGAATTCATAGCTAATATCAAAAACTGCATCTAAACTTTCTAATCTCATGGTGGTTGAAATGTTCTTAGACTCATATCTGCATAGTGGACGTTTCTACAACGATATATTTGCGTACTTTCCTTGGATGTGCTTTCAAATGAAAACAAGTGCTTTCAAAAGACAGTGGCACCTGTTTGCGTATTAGAGAAGTTAGTAATAATTACGTATGACATTAATCTGTAACTTCCTCGCAGGTACTCGTGTGAAAAAAGATGGCTTTGCAGAACACTTGAAAATTTCCAGAGTAAAACTTCCATTTGGGACAGATACCAATAAGTACGAAAGATGGAATCAATAAAACATTTTTTTCTTGTAAATTTTCGGTGATGTTATCTTCTAAGATGATAACGTTTTCTCTTAACCCTTTCGCTACCAGAGCCTCAGAAGAAAAACTGCCACCCCAAAATGAAAGCTGTTTTTCAAGAAATGTGTTTCTGGGCAGTCCATATAACTTCCAGGTAAACTGATTTCTTAGTTTGTGCCCTAAATGACATCGCTGTCTCCATATGTAGTAATTGACTAGAATGATGTGCTCATTCATGAGGAGCATTCTGTGAAATCACTTCACAATAGCGCGCAATCTTTTCATAATCAATCCAACTACTATTAAACAACTAAGGGTGAATTTCGTCCTTGAACAAGAACATTGTATATATGTTTGCACAGGTAAAGGAACCGTAGAACTCCTTCAGCCATTTTATTGTTTTACAAGTCAGCTAATCTACTTAAACAAAACAAACCAATAAAATGCTGTATTTATTTTATTGTTTTATAACATAACCCGTCTGTGTGCGGCACGGTTTGGTGAAAACAATTACCATCAACTGATAATGAACACCTGCCACATATTTGTAAAGCGGGGCTCAGGCGAGAAAATCTGTTCGTCACATAAATGCGACACTGGGCAAAAGCGAAAGGGACAAAAGCAGATAAGAATAAAATATTACAGCAACAACATTTTCAATCTTCAACTCGATCCACGCTTATTTTGAAACGCGTATATTTTGATACTGAAAATGAGAACGCAGAGAACAGGGAAAAGAATTTATCAAAGTTTAAATTTAGAAAATTCTGAATATAAAGAATACAAAAAATTATTTTATTATGAATTAAAAAAAAAAGTAAATAAATGAAATGAATGTATGTTTTTCAGTTTTACCCTTTGGCATGTATGTACCCGGCATTGATAAACATGAAAGTCCTTTCTATGAAATTTTTTTTGTTCTCCAAGTAATTATAACACCGATGGGTTGCTGTATGTATATTCCATTCACTAACATAATTGTGGCTTTTATTCTTTTCGGCATATTGATGTGTAAAGTAATGCAACATAAATTAAAACAATTGCATAATATTGAGGACGAAAAGGCCAGAGAGGTGATTATCTGGTGTATAAAATATCAACTGGGATTAATCAAGTATTTATTCGTTTTAACGTCTCCGCGTATTCGACAATGTATCTAATGTATGTTTTTCTTTTAAGCTATGTAAAAACTATTAATGAGTTGACAACTTACACTTACTTAGTTGAGTTTTTGGCTTTCGGGGCTATGTTGTGTGCAATGCTTTTCCTTTTAATAATTGTAAGCACAAGGGTAAGTTTCATAAAATTTTCAAATAATTTTAGTGAATATTTTAGGTTGAAACAGTGGGCCAAATGGTGATTATCGGCATTTACATATTCATGATATTCTCACAGAGTGTTATTATGTATTATTATGCTAATGAGTTGTACGATCAAGTTAGTGCTGAGATAAAATTTGGAAAAAAGAAAAGCTTTTAATTCATTTTATTTTGTTTTGCTCCAGAGTTTGTTTGTTGCTGAAGCAGCTTATGATAGCGATTGGTTTGATTTCAATGTGACGACTCAGAAGATATTACATCTGTTAATACTGAGAGCTCAAAAGCCATGTGCGGTAAAAAATTGTTCCTTTAACTTTTTTTTTGTAAATAACGTTCCTGTTAGATTTTAGTTGGTAACATTTATCCCATGAACTTGGAAATGCTGCAGTCTCTGTTAAACACCACTTACTCGTATTTCACTTTGCTTAAACGGCTTTATGGCTAATCTTATACTTCTTGAACCTTGATTACAAAGATATAGCAATTTTCATAAAAATTAAGAGTTGCGTATACTGCTTTTAGCGAACACACTATGTGTCCACAAATGTAACAGGTTGCAAAAAGTTAATGAAGCAATAAAACGGACTCATGGATTCACATAACAAAATTTATTTTTCTGGTATAAAATTTACGAGACGAATTTATTCTGAAGGGAACTCTTATTTTAAAAAAACGGAAAATTTTTGTCTACCTTTCTGACAGGACGTCAATGCCGCGCAGAAGAAACTCTGAGGGTACTCTTTGCAGTCTATTTTTTAGAGTAGAAGCCTTCTACAGCCAAACAATTGGTCATCGGTTGAAAGGGGTAGACGGAACAAACAAGCAGTAACAGTCACCACATAATTTACACAGAACGCGAAATGGGCTGTAAAGCTGGTAGTTGTTTCGACATTGTGATTATTTTATTAGCAAATAATGGCTGGAAACCCTTGAAGGTTAAATTTAAGTTTAGCATCATGTATAATTCCTAAATCGCTAAAACTTAATGTATTTTCCAGTGGATACTCATTCATATGAACAAAACTAATATCATGTACAAGAGAAAAAGAGAAAAAAAGTAGCAAAAGTAGTTCTATCTACGAATCATACGAAGCTTTAACGATTAAGAGTTTGTTTAAATACGATGTAGGTAGAGCTCGTATATTAAAGAGGGTAATTTTGATAATGTCTAAAGAATTACATAGTGAGATAATGTTTTAGATATCATTCAGATATTGCAAAGCCTAAATGGGTTGAAAAGTTCCCAGTTGTCTCCAAATTTCACTAGAAACATTGAAACTTATCTTAACTAATTTTTCTGGCGGGCCATTAGTACCACTTATTAACTTAACTATAAAGGCAACATCAAGGCTAAATCTGCCTTTTCTCTAATAATAATAAGGCCAGCAATAACGGTCTATTTTCATCGAGAGGTAACAGGAGAAGCGGAAATTGTTTTTGAACTGACTCAATTGAGTCAACGTGGCACTTATAGGAGCAAGCCCACACAACTGAACCATATTCAAATATTGGTCTAAGCTAATGGTCGTCAAGCTCTCGCTAGTAGTACGGATTTAGCTTTATTTACACATAGTTCAATATGCAGATTAAAGTGAAGTTTTTGTCAAACAATACCCCTAAATCAATAAATGATTTCACATTTTCCATTTAGTTCGAATTAATGAAATACCAGCAGAAAATAAATTCCATCCAGACATGGAAGGCTTCTTTCCTTTTTTTTTAGATTTAATTCCATAAAATTCTTACTGGCTCCCTTTAGTGACACAAGGATTTACGGGAAATTCATCAGATGTTATGGATTTGAAAAGAGGCTCTGAATGACCTATTATGAAGATAAGATTCTATCCCTTTCAACAAGTAAGAAGGAAAATCCAAGGCGTGGAGTTTAAAGACCAATAATTTAGGGCTGACTAAACCAGCGTGAGAGTCGCTAGAAAAACCTTGAAAATATGGCAAGTAAGCTCTAACAAGTAACCATTGAACTTCTTGTTAAGAATCCATGCTAATATGGTGAAATAAAAGACTTGATAGTAAAAGCTAATTGTTGGGCAATAATTCGTTCAAACAACTTAGGTAAAGCACTCAACTTGGCAATGCTTCTGCAGTTCCCGCCTAGATGCCGGTTTCCAACGTTTCCACAGGGAAAACCTCTGGCTTCAGAGAAAGAATAAACATCTTTGCGATAATACCTCATGTTTCGTCCGGCAATATTTAGCAAAGCGATTCACACATTCTATATCTCCAGAGGAGGCAGAGCCATTAAACCACATCGATGGTGGATATACGGAGATTCTTGTTTTGGAATTAATAAATTTTGTAAAATTGTTCAGGATTGATAAAAAGTGAACATCTTCTTATTTGAAGGTATTTGCGATAACTTTGGTGGTTGATGAAATTAAGTGTGTGTCTTATAGTAGAGCAGCACAGTGCACAGAGTCACTTTTCATGTATTTTTTGGAAAATTTGTTTTTCGTATTTTTATAGTACTTAACTGTTACTGTAACATGTCGGCCATCTATTTTAAAGAGAATGTTGTCAATAGGAACAGACACGGGCATAGCAAAGTTTAATAAACTGTAAAATGTAGAAATTAGGATTTCCGTATTCTCAGCGAAAAAATCAAGTACACTAAGTGATATATTTGAAAAGTGGCTTTGATAAAATCGTATTGCATAGTTGGGCGAGTGAGCTTTAAATAGTTGCAGAAACTCAAGACGTCGTCATGCTTGCATTAAAATTGTTGGATCATATGGATCCTCAAGTAAACTAATGGCCAGACAGCGATTTACAGTTTTTTAGGAAAATTAACATAGCTAGGATCTAAGGTTCTCGCATTACAATTAGTCACATTATTACGTTGAAGAAGGTTGCGATCATATATTTTATTGAAAAACGCAATGCCTTTTTCAGATGTTGAAGTGGGGACCATACAGCCTAAATTGACACGAAAACACTTAGTGGAAATGCGTTACTTGAACACACAAATAAAATTGTTTATTAGCACTTATTATATTTTATTTTCGAGAGGAATGATTTTAGTCATTACATTTTTTTTTCCTAAAAACTTGGAAGACGAGCGTTTGTTAATAAGGTTATATTAAAATTAAAACGTTTTTACATAGTTAATAAATTGAAATCCGCCTGAGTGGCCGAGTAGGCAAGAGTCTCGACTAGCAATTCAATGGTCGTGGATTCAAATCTCAAGTGCAATAGAGTTTTTATTAATAATAATAATAATATTAATAAAAATAAAACCGAAAGCCTTAGATGCTAGGGCTTTAAGACTTTAGTCTTAGAATTTATTCTCTGGCTAAATTTATATAATAATAATAATAATAAATTGAAATTTTTTTTTATTACCAATTTTTTTTTTTTATTATTTATTTGCTAAAGTAAGTAAAAAGTAAGTAAAAAGATAGATAAAGGTATTAGGAAAATTGCCTCTGAAATGAATCAAGAGAAAGACATGAAAAATTTATGTTTCAAAAAAAAAAATTGTTAATGATTTAATTATTGAACAAACATGTAAGAATTTAGTTTAAGTAAAGAGTTTTAGACGCAAAAATTGGAGAATGTTTTAAGATAAATCTATTGCTTATTACGATAAAAAAAAAAACCGGACAATATGGAGAAAAATCCTTTTGAAATAATTGTGAACGTGTGCTTGTGTTGCCAAAAAGCGAAAGAGTTAGTAAATTTTTTTACAAGTAATTACCCTCCTATTTATTTTATAGCTCTTCTTCTTTTTTGGGAAGTATCTAAAAGTTGCAGTAGCCTTGAAAATAATGTTACCCAAATCATACTTCTGTTAAAAAAGCCCACGTGAACATAACTTACTTCTACAGACAACGATATTTCTTAAAATATTGGGCACGCTATTACCTGCTCTTATCAAAGCTAATCAATATTTGTGATGTTTTCCATGCCAGTTTTTTAACTAAAAAGAAGCCTTAAGCCACTCATGACTGACGTGACTTCAAAACACGGTCGTGGAACTCAATTTACTTTTCGCGTAAAAATCGCGGAAGTTGCACAATTTTGTCATTATGATTTTATTAGAAAAACAACAAGAGGTTATCAGTTAAAGATCACAAAGTTTTATTTTGACCTATCGTTAAGATTGTAGTGAAAATATGTTAGAGATACTGCCAATTTTAATCTAATGCTATATAAACTAACGTTTGATGGGAATATTTTGATGAAAGCTCTATATATATAGTTTTTGCACGATTAATACCTACTGTAGTAAGCATAACAAAAACGGGATTCCTTCCAATTAACTTTGAAATTCCTATGTTTATTTAGCTTCTAATTCCAGTTCTAATGTTTTTATTTATTAGATAATTTCCCTTTAAGGCTATTTGATTTTAAGTGGATTCATGTTACATACACCAAGTGCAAATGTATCGACTTGTTTATTCCCTTTGTAAGCTACTTAAGTAAGAGGTAGGCTTCCATCGAAGTGTAACAATTACACGAATTTACACTGAAAATAAAATAGCTTAGCCTTTATAGACGTGACTAAACTTCGCCTGGCCTGAAGTTTTAAAATCTGAAAACAACTTGGATGCTATCTCTGTACAAATTAAGAGGTAAATCGATTAATTATGATAATCGTGCCTCTCTCTATTTATATATAATGTACAGTTGCATACAAACATATCTATTCGTATATATGTTATACCACGCATTAGATTGCGTGGTATTGAAATCACACCTTCACATTATTTGGCACTATTGTTTTTATTTTAACAATACCCGGGGGTATTAAAAAAATAAATACGTAATGTCTATCTCCATAGAAATCTCCTCCTACATTAACATGCAAGTGAAGTGCTTTGATGGTTCGGCCCAACTGTGTGTAAACTTGCTCATTTTTACTGCTCGTTTATTGTTTAGTGATCATATGCGACGGCAGCTATATTTGGCCGAATACGTGTGCATGTGTATGCATCTGTAAAAATGTTTCACTTTCCTGTAGCCAAAAATAACCATTATTGTTAATCTCATTGAAATATCTGAAGAGAACGGATGGCAAGTAGGATAAGAATGACAAAATTATTGCCAGCGCTATTGTTATGGGTATTGTTGATACGAATTCGAGGCTGTTGTGGAAATACTGTCAAAAATTGCGTTTATAAGGTGCCAGGACGTCCATTACGAGCATTTATGAACGAAGTCTGAAAATTTATTTTAATTTTTTCTACTAAAATAATTTTAGACTTGCCCAGTATCCAAGGAAAATTTTATTAATGTGCATGTAGTACCTCATGTCCATACTGACGTCGGTTGGATTGACACAGTAAGCGGATATTATTACAATAGTGTCATCGAAATTTTGGACACTGTTATGCAACAGTTATTAAGGAACAGAGAAAGGAGGTAATTGGAGGTAACTGGAAACGATCAGATGATTACAATTACATGTTAATAACTTCTAGATTTGTGTTCGCGGAAATGGTGTATTTCTTTAAATGGTTTAACGATTTAACTTTGGAAAGACAAAAAATCGTACGTGAATTAGTTGAAGAAGGGCGTTTGGAATTTGTTGGAGGAGCTTGGTCTGTTAATGACGAAGCTACTGTCCACTATCAAAGCGTTATAGATCAATTTACTTTAGGTTTAAAGTATATTTTCTTTGTATCTTTTTCTTTTCAATTAGACGAAAAAATTATATAAATTTTAATTGAATTTAAGATGCATATCACTGGCGTTCGGCAATTGTGCGAGACCGACTGTAGGCTGGCAAATAGACACATTTGGTCATTCGCGGGTAATGGCTGGAATATTCGCTCAAATGGGATATGATGGACAGTTTTTTTCTCGTATTGATTTCGAAGAGAAAGAAATATTATTGAAAAGCCGTTCGCTTGAATTGATATGGCAGACCCGTGATGATTTTGACGAAAACTTGGAAATTTTTTCCGGAATTTTTTATGATAACTATGCTAAATTAGTATCTTTATTTGCTTTGGAAACCTTCGATAACAAGGTTAGAAATCCTTTTGTTTTGTTGAAATCCATATGATACTTTAAAAAACATTCCAGTTTGTCGAGTCTATTACGAATATGTCACGATCGTATCGCGGTACGGACTTGCTCCTTCCACTAGGTGGTGATTTTTATACGGTGGACTATCATTACCTGGACGTAATGATCAAGTAAGTTGATGGTATGGAAGCGCTTTAAACATTCGTCTATCTAAAACTGATTCAAGGCACGAAAAAATTTTTAAATCACAATTTGAACAGGAAACGGTGTTAACGTGATTTTGATAAATCTTGCGGTTACCGTAGAAACTTAGCTATCCCCACTACCCACCTAATGATTTTTGCTTTACTTTTTTGACAGCAACATCAATGCTCTTCAAAGGAATCATTCGAAAGTAAACGTTTTCTATTCTACGCCAGCGTGTTATTTGCAGGCTTTGCATCGAGCTCAATTAACTTGGCCTACTAAGACACAGGATTTTTTCCCCTACGCTTCCAAACCTTATAGCTATTGGACCGGGTATTTCACGTCTAGACCTACGTTTAAGTACTTCATACATTTAGGTAATCATTTCTTGCAAGTTGCCAAGCAATTAGCCGTTCTCTCAAGACTTCACGGTGTGCCAATAGCCATGCAAAATTTAAGCGAATTAAAGCAAGCGATGGGGATCATGCTGCATCATGATGCCGTTACTGGTACCAGCAGACAAAATGTTGCTAACGACTATATACATATCCTAGCAAGTGCTTTCAGTAAAGCTGAAGATACTGCAAAAAAGGCCCTTCAGAAACTGACCAATCTAAAAGATGGTGAGTTTGTTAGCTGCTTACTATTGAATATTAGCATATGTGACATTACTCAAAGTGTAACCGAAGATTGGTTAGTCACGGTTTACAATGCATTGACTCGTGTTGTTAAACACTATGTACGTATACCAGTGCCGTACGGCTTGTATCGTATAGAGGATGGCAACGGAAACGTTCTTCAATCCCAGTTAGTACCATTGCCGCGAGAATTGATTGACTTAAACGAGTTGAGACCAAATATAACGCAGTACGAGTTAGTTTTCAGGGTTGAAGTTGAAAAAATGAGCCATTATCACGTAAGAAGGTATCCAAATCGTAATAACTTCCTTCTAGTCAATGCGACCATAACTACAAAGAGACCGAATATTTTCCAAACTACGAGTAGGGAGTCAAAGATCTTACATTTTGAATCTAAGATGAGAGAGTTAAAATCGGAACCCGAAGAATATATAGTCGAAAATTCGGTAGGAGTTTCAGATTTTAAATTAAGATTAAATTAATAACTTTTCCTTACTTGGTTATGTCAAAGTTGGTAAAGTTATTCTTCAACTATAGTGGTTTCCTAAAAAGAGTTGAAATGAATAATATCTCCCAGGATGTGGAACAAACATTTCAATACTACGGAGGAAAACATTCTGGAGCTTATATCTTTGTAATGGACAGTACGACAGCCGAAAATGTCGAGGTGAATCAAGTGAAGTTAAATATTTATGAAGGCCCTTTGGTTAAGGAGGTACACCAACATTTTAATGATTGGATATCGCAAGTGATACGCATCTATGAAGATGTGAATCGGGTAGAATTTGAATGGCTACTGGGTCCCATTCCAATTGCTGATGATATAGGTAAGGAAGTAATTACAAAATTTAGAAGTGGCATTTCTAACGGCGGGATCTTCTATACCGATTCAAATGGGCGTGAGATGATTAAACGCACGCAAATGGGAAATAAAAAATTGCAAACATACAAAGAGGAAAATATTCCTAGTATTTATTATCCTGTAAATGGGCGATTAGTCTTAGAAGAAGAAGGTAAGGGAGCACGTATGGCCGTTTTGAACGATCGAGCTCAAGGAGGCTCGAGTACAGAGGAAGGAGCTCTGGAATTGATGTTACATCGGCGATTACTAAGCGACGACAATCTGGGAGTTGGAGAAGCTTTAAATGAAATTGAAAACGGGCGAGGTCTTGTGGCGCGTGGCAAACTTTACATGATTTTAAACTCGGGGTATAAAGAACCTGCAATTGAAGAACGTTTGACTCAGCAAGAGATCCATCTACCACCATGGTTATTCTTTAGTCGACCGTTTGCAAATATCAGCAGCGCAGTAAACGCGAATTTTTCTTCTTTACCAGAAGGCATTGAAGTGCTTAGTCTAGAACCCTTTATGAGTTATGAAACACTGTTACGTTTGGAGTACCTAGTGGATTGTTTAGAAAGCGCACCAATTACCTTCGATTTGCAGCCACTTTTGGTGTCTTTAAAAGCTGAAGAGATACTTGAAACGACTTTGGACGGCAATATGCTGCTTAAAGATATGAAACGTTTTAAATTCCAAAAGGGCGGGGAACCCACAGATAAGTTGGAATATTATACCACCAAACATAAGCCTGTAGAAGAGAAATTAGAATACAAAGAGCAGTCACTCGAAATTACTATGAATCCCATGCAGATCAGAACTTTTAGAGTCAAGCATAGTAATTGAGAAAATAATCAGTAATATATGAACGCCCATCGGCAGTAAATATACGATGTAAAAACAAATGTGTAATAACTTATTTCCACTATTTTGTTAATTGTCAATAGTAAGATTTAATTTAATTATGTAAGAATTTCATTCGAATTGCCTCACAAAAAGCACGCGGGAATTTAAGCTTGCACAGAGTAAAATATGAAGCTATATTCAGATAGCTTGAATAATGTATTAATGATCCTTAAAAATTGCTGATCCTTGTAGCAACTAGCACAAAGTACGGAAGAAATGTTTGATGTATGCTATAATTGAGTGTGGTTGTATTATAGCTCAGGCGAGGACTATACAGTGAGCGATGAAATGCAAGTAAAGCAGTAATTGTTGCTGTATCCGCGGAGAAAGCCGGTTCAAGCATATCCAGACTTTCCTCTTGAATTCACTTTCGGAATCTTTACACTCTTCAATGTATTCTATTAAATCTATTCCAATTAATAGTGCGTGTTGTCGTAGTCATCGAGTATTTTTTCTAAATTTTAAAATGTTTGTGGTATAAGGTATTTGGTGGCTGTGATTAACTATAAATATTTTCACCAGTTTGTTTCTAAATTCCCTCTTTCCCTTCATTTTAGTGCTGTAATACTTCTTCTTGTTTCTCTTCTTGACCTTTCAAAACGAACAAAGACCTCGTGGAGGAAACTCATCTGCTGGTTTGAGTTTATACACAAACAAGTGGGACAATTGTTGGTTGTCGTATAACTTGAATAGGCAGTAAGTCAGCGATTGAAAGTGCAGTGTTAATCAGAAGGAATCAGCCTTAGTAAGCGCCAATTACTAATACAGCACACAATTGATCTAGACGATCCAGAATTGATCGATAAGAAAGGCGTCATCATCCATAGAGACATTGCTTGACCTGCTTGGTGCACTTCTAATGGTTCTGCAAAAGTTCAGACAGTTTCTATAAAAAGTCTTGATGCATCCACTGTGTAGACCGGAGCTTCCCCGCTCGACAATTACATAAACTCCCATAATTGTGTAAAGAACGTTAATTTGAAAAGAGTCCTATGGAAATCATTTGATTTGGTTTTTTGGTCCAAAATGCCTAGAAGTTTTTGAGTGATGCCATATCTGTTTTCCCAGGAGTTTCTTTACAGCTTTTTAAAGGTTGTGTGTTGTGGCTTGTTAATTTTCTTAATATCTGGTTAAAGAAAAGGAAACAAAGATAAGAGAAAGCGCACGCTTCTAATACGTTTAAGT
Source organism: Glossina morsitans morsitans (assembly GCA_001077435.1). Lineage (NCBI taxonomy): Eukaryota > Metazoa > Arthropoda > Insecta > Diptera > Glossinidae > Glossina > Glossina morsitans. Next base: position 68,579 of record CCAG010012735.1, read on the forward strand.
GCATGCCGATTATTTGTATACATACTGTCGTATTAGAATGAATAGAAGTGTGCAGTAAGTTACTATACTCTCGACTGAAGGAGGGGGCTCATTCTGTCATAATGTTGGCAAGACCTAAAATTAAGCTGCAGAGGCCCTACGAAGTATCTGTATTTTCAAATTTGTAATACAATTAAGCATGAACTTCTGTTCGTCTCTCCATCTGTCCGCCTATATAACTGTATAGTATCTGTGGTAAACATTCCCTTGTTAGTGAAAATAAAGACATCTAGGCTAGGAATTTGGAAGCCACGTAAGCTTTTTAAAGTACACGCCTACAACGCTAATACGCCATGCGTGACAAAAACTGATAATACCTGTGTTTTCCGTGGCTTCACACCCCAAATTCAAATCTCAAATGCTTCGGAGTTTTCAATAAAGCCGATAGTCTTTAGATGCCACTCCTTTGGTCTTAGAAGTTACACTCTGGCTAATTTTACTTTCATTACGGACGGAACATTATAACCACAGTTACTTACCCGTTCTGGTAATAATACATATAAAATCATACATTAAGTTTACGCAAACCGCATACTTTTCATGAAAGCCCGCATATTGGAGAATGCCGGAAACAAAAAAGTTAATTTGGACAAGAGGAACCACTTTGATTTAGCTACTAAAAATTGAAGCAAACCAGAAGGCTAAGAAAAGAAGAGAAATATACTTTGGAAAGACGAAACAAAAATAATTTTGGAAATGACCCGTGGAAAAGTGTACATCGGACAAAACTGAAGCACAACGCAACGAATCTTATGGTACGGGGCGGCTTGTTTGGGAACCCCGTCGGTATGCCACATCTCAGGAAACCCTATGGATTTCTATATAAAAACTTGTTGGAGACTGTAATGTTACGACATGCTAAAGGAAATAAGTCACTGATACGGAAATTTCAGCAGCATTGGTAGAAGCGCGGTTTCGGAAGAATAATTGGGATGTGGTTGGCTCTATTCTATTGAGAATGTTGAAGGAGGACTAAAGCGTCATGTTTCTTATGGCAAAGAAAAGAATAGTGGAAAAATATTCATAAAGTATTAAATATTGTCTCAATAGATGTCTGCGACAATTAATTTCACCTATGCCTATAAAAATCGAGGCTGTCCTTAAAACCGATAGTGGTTATACCGGCTATTGACGGTTTGTCTTCTATAAAACTGACTACTTTGCCGTACAATATTTTGTGTTATTGTTAAGTTTTTGTACATACGTCTATTTTACTGTCCACCTGGAAACATGTGATTTTTTTGGAATCAACTTATTTTAAACCCTTGTTAAATATGGGAATGTTCCTAATTTGTGATGATAAATATAGATGTAATAAGGAGGAAAATTGCAAAGAATACCCCCCATCAACATAAGACAACGTAGGCCCCGTTTTTCTGTCCACATGTGTATATTGCAACGTAAGATTCTCTTTTGTAATTTTTACGTTTTTTATTCATGCCACCCCTTTTGCAATTAAATTCGTACCACTGAATTGCGATTTTTAGAGTAGTATAGATTTTATTTACAATTCTTTGGAGATCCATTTACGAATTATTTACTGGAACTTACATTTGTAACGCTTTTGTTCTCGTTCCGTTTTTGTCCTTCCGAATATTGAAATTCAATTTTCTTGACACGCCTTTTCGAATGACTTTTGACTCTCGCGTCTCATTTTTCGACTGACTTTGCATTCCGCAAATATTCTGCTTATAAACTCCTTTACAATTAAGTTACCAGTCCTTGAAATCATCACGACATTTTTAAGCCATTAATTCGTTTTTCCGCTAAACTTCTGCCAATTGCTGTTAATCTTTTCGCCAGCCGCCAGCTGCATGACACAGGCAATGCGGCACGAAAGTGTGCTTGAATTTATCCCTTCTTTAGAATTCTATTTCTTAGGAATTCGAATAATTTTCATGAAAATTTAAATCATCGGATATGGCATTTTCGTAACATTAGTATTATGAATAAATTTTTATCATAATCGTTTTTATCAGTTTGGCAACTGATCGCGGCGTGTTTGCTTCGTTCTTTTCTGTAAAGAGTAGTGCATTGTTTAATCTCTATTTTCTTTTTGCGCGTAATTATTCGCATTTTTTTTTAAAAAAGGCATATTATTATAAAGGCATAAAGTTAAAAGGTGTAAGAATTTTAAAAAGGAATTTTAATTGTCTTAATTTATATTAAAATTTTGATGTTTTTCATTTTTTGGTTCTTGCATTCAGCACAAGTGTTTTTTATAATAGATCTCTTTCGTGTTTATTTTTCTTTTGGTGCTATTATAGTTTTTGTCTTCTCTTTATTTACCGTTTAACCTATGAGAAAATTGCGGTGATTTGGTTTTCTCTCTTTTTTATAGTCTAGTTGGATTTGTTTTGTCTTATTCTCGTTTTCTCTTGTTACAGTGTCAACGTAACGGAGAAATTTTCTTAAATTTTTAGAAAAATTCAGTTAGTGTTCCGCTTGATTTGGTTTTTTCTTCTTTTTTCTCATAATCTCTATCTTCTTGACTTGACATGGAGTGTCTATATACTTCATGTCGTGCCAAATCTGGACCTGAATCTGATAGGTTCATTACGTGCTGGCTTTGCGATCGCTTTGGGCATGCAAAGTGTGCTGGCATTATAGGCCGTGCTGCTGACGCAGTCATTGATCCTTCCAAAGGATTACGTTGGTCATGTCCCGACTGTAGAAAGCAGGACATTGACTTCTACAGACTCCTCACGGAGACGAAAAATGATTTTTCAAAATTAAGTAAAAATCTCGGCTCCATGTGGAAAATGTTTGAGGAAATTAAGTCTAGGTTTGATGAGTGTCGCTATAGTGAGCACTCATCTCCTTCCCAGGCCTCTAAAATAGCTACTCGTAGCGTAGGGACGTCTCCTATGATCCCCTCTAGTAGTAGTGCTTCTAACACCACGTCGAAAGTCATCGTTTCCGACACTGTCGATTTAGTCGATAATAAAATTGTTACGAACAAGTCGGCAAGTCCGTCGGTCTTAAGCTATGCCGAGGTTGCAAGGGAATCTTCTCCCGGTCCCGTCGTTTGTTTGAATCAGACGCCATCACCTAAAAATAATAACAAGAAAGTGCAAAGTAAGCCCGCTTCCCCTCCCTGCTGTTCGAATGTGAATACTAGTCACCAAACTGGGCATGTCGCTCAAGCTTCTCGCACAAGTGTGTCAATATTTTCCCCTTCTCATAACTCCCAAGCCGTGAACCCTACTATTCCAGGTAGTGATGATATTTGCTTGACGGCAGTTCCTCCTAGGAAGGCATTATTTGTGTCAAGACTGGCACCGGAAACATCGGTAGATAATATAAAAAGCTATCTAGCGGCGAAAGCCCCATCAGTCAACTTGAAGCGCGTTAGCATTTTCAAATTGGCTCCTTCTCAACCGAGAGCAATATCTTCGTTTAAAATTCTAGTTCCGACTGAAAACAGTGAAATATTGTTAAATAAACCCCTGTGGCCAGTAGGATCCTTAATTAAGGTATTTGTCCCTAGAGATCGACCCCGTAATACCAATGCTGTAGGCCTGTCGCCTTCAAAAAACTAAATGTTTCTTCAGGCCCATTATGTCTTATTTATCAAAATGTTAGGGGCCTAAATTCAAAAATTCGGTCTACTTTTCTAAAGTCAGTAAGCACTGAGTTTTTCTGTTTTGCTTTCACTGAAACTTGGTTAAAACCTGATATACATTCGTCGGAACTATTCCATAATTCTTTCCATGTATTCAGAAATGACCGATTGAATCGCATTGGTGGCGGAGTATTAATTGCCATATCTGCGTCAGTCCCGTCCTATTCGATTGAATTTCCCACGTCTCCTGACGTCGAATTTATCGCCATTCGAGCGAGAATACCTAATAAACAGCTATTTATTACATGCTCCTACATTCCCCCAAATTCGGATATCTCCATATATAAGAAGCAGGCTTCCCTCATTTGTGAAGTGGCCAAGCAGTCTAGAGCTACTGATTTTGTCGTTGTGTTGGGAGATTTCAACTTGCCTCAAGTCACTTGGTGTAACAGTGATAATTCTGCCTGTTTAATTCCTTCTTCAACATCTGATAGAGCTATAGTATTCTTTAGTGAATTACTTGACCATAATCTAGGACAATATAACTGTACCTTTAATTGTAATGGTAGACTACTTGATCTTTGCTTTGCCAATTTTCCAGAGATTAATATAAATCGTTGTCCACCTTTTAGTTTACCTGAGGATCCTTATCATCCAGCACTGTGTATTTCTTTTCATCACAAGAATGACGGTTCGCTGAACTGTCTCAATAGTCCAAACCCAACCTTTTCCAGCAAATATTATGATTTTCATAAAACCAATATAGAATTGCTAAAATTTGATCTTTCACATATGAGACTTGACTTCTCAACCGGGAGTATAGAAAGGTTATTGTCATCGTTCTACAATACATTAAATCTAGCTATTGCTGCATCTGTTCCGCTTAAGCAGTGCCGATCTCGCGGTAGGTGTCCCCCGTGGTTTAATACGTCAATTAGGTATTATAAGAATAGGAAAAACAAGCTGTTCAAGAAATTTTTAAATAGTGGCTCTTCTCTAGACTATTTCGCGTACTCAGCCGCAAGGCATAGATTTAACTCCCTCAACCACCATTATTATTGCAGATACCTTCAGTTCATTAAATCCTCTCTGTTTTCTAATCCTAAATACTTTTTTAAATTTGTTAATTCAAAAAGAAAAATTTCTGCACATCCCTCGTTTGTCTCTTTTAATGGCTCTGACTCCTCGGATGATTTTGAAATCTCAAATCTGTTTGCGGAGTACTTCCGACGAAACTTTTCGTCTGCTGGTTTTGATTCATCAGCAAATTACCCTTATCCTATAACTAATTCGTTTTCAATACCCAATTTGGTTATTTCTGATGACGACGTTTGTAATGGGTTGACTTCTCTGAAATACAGTTGTGCGCCTGGACCTGATGGAATTCCATCATGTGTACTTAAGCCTTGCGCTACTGAGCTTTGTGGTGTTATCACTAAGATTTTTAATTTGTTCCTGAATCTAGGTGTTTTCCCTTCGTGTTGGAGGAGTAGTTATCTTATTCCTATTCATAAAAGTGGGAGTAGACAGCTCGTGGAGAACTATAGAGGCATTGCCAATCTGAGTGTTTTACCTAAACTATTTGAGAGAATTCTGACTCAGCGTTTGGCCTTTGCCATCAAATCGTATATTTCTCCACTCCAACATGGCTTCCGAAAAGGAAGTTCTACGGTCACTAATCTTTTAGAGTTTACTTGTCAGGTTTTCAAGGCATTTTCCAATGGCTCTTGCACTGATGTCATATACACTGATTTTAGCAAAGCGTTTGATTTGGTTAACCACAAATTACTTATCTTTAAACTTCAAGCCGCTGGCTTCCCTTCCCATTTAGTGAAATGGATAAGCTCTTATTTGCATAATAGGTCATTCAGGGTTTTGTTTAACTTCACCACTTCATATGAATTCCACGTTTCGTCAGGAGTACCTCAAGGTAGCCACTTAGGACCCATTTTATTTAATCTATACATTAATGACTTGCCTTCGGCGATTAAATCTAGCCAGATCTTAATGTATGCTGATGATGTGAAACTGTTTTCTTCTTTTTCCTTAGAATCGCAATCACATCAGCTTCAAACTGACCTAAATAAATTGGTGGCATGGTGCTCTTCAAATTATATGACACTAAACCTAAATAAATGTAAGAAGCTTTCTTTCTCTAGAAGGAAGTCATTCATAACCCATTACTTTATAGATTCGCAGAAGTTGGAGGACGTTGAGTCGTTCACAGACGTAGGCGTCCTCTTTGACCGTAGGCTACGTTGCAATTTGCACGTTGAGTTCTCGATAAGCAAAGCTAGGTCGGCTCTTGGTTTCATCAAGAGGTGGTCCAAAGAGCTAGATGATCCGTATATTACCAAGAGGCTGTATACGTGTTTGGTTAGGCCTATACTTGAGTACGCTTCTATTGTGTGGTCTCCCTCGTACAGGTGCTATGTAGACTCAATTGAATCTATTCAAAAGCAATTCCTGTTGTTTGCTCTTAGGAATTTGGGTTGGGATCCGTCTGCTTCTCTTCCCCCCTATGAAAATAGGTTGCTTCTTTTGTCCCTACCGTCTCTTGAAAAACGTAGATTTGTTCTTGGCGTTTGCTTTGCAATCAAATTAATAAACGGCGCTATTGACTCGCCGTCATTACTTGGAGAAATAAGTTTTAATGTTCCTAACCGCTTCTCTAGGCATTTTACCTTGGTTAAGGTTAGTCATTGTAAATATAATTATGAGCTGTTTAACCCGCTCACAGTTGTTTGCAAGAACCTGAATAGTGTCTATCACCTTTTTTCATTATCGGACACTTTAAAGTCCATTAAAGCAACATTGCTTAATACACGAGATTTGCCAATGTCGTACTTAAACTAGCTCTTAATCCTAAAAAGTCACTACGATTCGAAAATTAATTGTTGTTAACTATTATCGGTTGCCAAGCTTATGCATGTTTGCGATGGCTTAGGGGTTCATTTGCAACTGGGTTCTGTACCGGTTGTGGGTGTGGCTCTGTGCTAATTGTGTACATGCTTTTTTTTTTTTTTTCTTTTTTCTTTTTTTTCCTTTTATTTGTTTTATTGTACTTATACTAAGTTTTTTAATAATAATTAATTTAAGATTTACTTTAAGAGTCATTTGAACTCGACTGTCTTTTTTTTTAGTTGAGTTTCTGTATAAGTGTAATAAATAAATAAAAATAAATAAAAAATAAATAAAAATAAATTAGCAATTAGGCCTTTTTGGCGTATAAAAGTTTACCTTTCCTAAGAATTCTTATATGTGGTGATATTCAAGAAATAGACATACGTGGTGCAAATTCAGTAAAGTGAATTTCGTTGTCTATGTACTATTAGGAACCAACCGTCACCATGAAATATTGCAAATTAGACCTTTTTACCATATTCAGATTTCGCAGGAACGCTTATATGATTCAAATTCAAATTGGCCGCACCAAACCAAATTATTCATGTCAATTTGACGTCACGACCCAAACTGAGCAAACTTGATTTATTTCTAAAAGATTTTGCTATTTTTGATTTGCTTTCGTCATAACAAGCTAAAAAAGACTTTGTTGCCACATAACGTCTTGTCTTTATGAGAGTCCTACTAGATATATGCCTATGTGATCCAAATTTCCTGTTGTTTGTTTTTATTCTAAATACGTTTTAGGAAGCAATTTTAATCATAAACTATTGAACATTAAAGTTTTTTGACATATAAGGGTCTACTTTTCCTGAGAACTCTTATGCGCGATGATGTCCAAAAAATAGACATGCTTGATCCAAATTTGATACAGTTAATTTTTATATCACATTGCTTTAAGGAACCAATTCTCGTTATTGAAGATATCAATAATTGAACATTTTTGCCACATGAGGACTTGGTTTTCATGAGAGTCCCCATATGGGGTATGAACTAAAAATGAAATCTACATAATCGAAATTCGCTAACGTTCTATATTAAATTCTGTATTAAATTAATGTTATGCAGGAATTTTTACCTTCAAATATTCAAAATTAGACCTTTTTACCATGTGCACAGTTAGTTTCGTAGTAACATTATCCGGGCGCATCCAAAGTTTCCATGCTAATTTAGAATGCCGAAATACTACTATCCGATTATTATCACGTGCATACGTGCACATAAAACATGCGAACGTTAAATATGGAAAAACCATAAAAGATATGAGCACTTTGCTGAATACATAAGAATAACGAAAAACAACTGGCCGATAATTTTTAATAGCAATTGCGTGTACCGCAAAAAACATTTGATAGCATAAAAACTGAGACTTTTATGCAACTAAGTGAAAACCGTGTAGGGCATGTTAAATTTAATTTGTGAACTCTTCATTACTCACAAGCTACGTCACTACTAGTTTCTAAGCTTTTTTAGTTAATTCCTTTTACTTATACTATTCATGCATAATGTATATATGGATGGAGTTGTAGAAACTGATCTTCTTTGGTTGCTTTCCACTAAAAAATAAAATTGTAAATTAAATTCCTTTTTCGAGGTTTTTCATAATAAAAATTTCAAAATGATTTTTGAAATTTTTCATCAAATTAATGTAGGCATCGACATATATTTCAATAAATATATATATTCATCAGAATAAATATGAATTTGGCGGAAATAATTTTAATCGATGCATTAAACAATTAAAATAGATTTCTTATATACACTGAAGGAAAAGGGCCGACCCATCGTGCGCGTATAACATTTTCTTGTCTTCTCTCCTTTTCAATTTCCGGTTTAATATCGAATAACAACAAATATAATACGTTAGAGAAAACATTACGGGTATTCAGGTGTGACTTTGGCAGTAGTAACGGGTTGAAGCGAATTTCAAATGCGTCGGATCGTAAATTATAAAAAAAGCGAAACAATTGCAGTTATGATATATATTAGTTTAATAGAAAATGGTTCGAAATTTTGAAAAAACACGCTATATTTTCTAATATCACTCTGAGCCAGGCGACAATGCTTAACGGATTTGTGAAGAAGTTGCAATGGTGAAGATAGCTTTTCGAAATTAAAGCACGAAAATGGTTTGCCTGTTTTCTTTCTGCAGATTTCGATGCTAAGAGAGCGTCGTTCGCTAGTCAATAAACCGTTTACAAAATTGATGAAATTCGTCAACAAATTGGGAAGAATCGATACATGTTATTTTACGACGTCCTATACCTTGATAAAACAAAATACTTTTGAAGCCCTTTGAAGCATTGTCTAGTAGGCTGAAATATGCCCTGCGCATCGCTGCCGAAACGAATCGAAATCGCTGCTAAATGGGCGATGAAAAGTGTCTTACATAGGACGATAATGTGCAGAACGATCATAGTCCAAGATGGACGAAATGATACGAAAATTTGAAATCTCCAGATTTATGTTACGGGAAGCAGGTATTTTGTTTTTGGTGGATTAGGAGAAAATCGTGCAATATGTGCTGCTCCATCCTAGACAATGGATTCCGATCTTTACTGTCGACGCGATTGGAACGTAATTAGGTAAAAGTTATTTTTAATGGATAAGGAAAAGTTGGTAGGCTTTAACTCGGCAGTTTTGAGCCAGGGTTCTCTCGAGAATGTGCCTTCTCATGCAAACAAAGTAAAAGTGGCCAAGACGTTGTGGACGTTGCCTATAACCGCGCTCACTTAATGTAGTCTAAACACAACTATAATAATTAAAATTTATTGCATCTTTTCATGGCGGATACACCATTATTACTATAGAGGACATGTATTGATTTGCTTCAAGCACAAATTACTTAAAAGAGATTAAACACTACATCGAAGCACTCGATTAAGATTTGGTGTCCAAAATTAAATTTTTGAACGGGACCCCGCTTCTGGTTAATCTCAAAAGACAAACATTAAATTGTCCGTATTATAAAAGACTCCAACCAAGTCATAAATATTTGTATAATTTTTTTTTTGCATTTTGTTCTTATCATCCGGCTTAACTTATTATCTGGCACTTCGCATCACCCAATGACAATTTTGCTTATAAATACTTTGCTTCCGTTTAGAAATAAACACATAGATGAGCAAAAATGAACCATGCATATCTTTTAGAGGATGTAAAAAGTTTCTTTTGAATGAGGTGACCATAAGTCCGCTGCGTCGACAGACAGAGAAGTTTTTGCGTTTCATTTCCGAGTAATATCTCGGATTTTCATAAAGTAGCATTCGTAGCACCTTCTTATTAAAAAACAAAGAATATCTTGGGATTGGAATGAATAATTTAGAATATTTCAATATACCGTATATAACCTATATGAGTAAAAGGCACACCGAAAATCCGTTCATTCAATGTATCGCTCGAGTAATATATAATTCGATATATAACCGATTGATATAAAATCGAGTATAAATAATTTGCTATAAGCACGGTATTTTTATGAAGCACAGTTTAGGTGCATATATGAACTAAAAATCATATTTCAATATTCTTCCTTAACCATATATGGCTTTTTAGTAATTGTCCACGAATTTGCGGTCTGATGTTATTGTCTTTCGAAGAAAACTTACGAGAGATTATATTAAATAAAAATTAAGAACCAACAAAAAGTTTTAAGCTGACGGACACTAAAATTCGAGAGCTGTAGCTTGGAGAGGGAGAAAAATCTCCGATCGCAAGCCAATTTAAATATTAATTGACGAGAATAAAAAATATTTGGGTTTGACTTTATTTATTAATAAACAAATTCAACACATTCTATGGATATAAAAAAAGCCCAAAAGAAAGTGAAACTAGCAAAGGAAATATAATTCACAAAAGGAATGCAGCCTTGTAGGAATACGTACGGCCACCTCACTTTATGTTATTGTAGACGCTTTTCTGTTTTGTCCTTTTTCCTCGCAGCAGTAAACAATCTTTGCATTTTGTCGTCTTTCAGGTTTCCAAAAAGAGAAAAGTTTTTTTTATATTTTCTTAGTTTCTTGTCTGTAATATCTTGGGCCGGCGCATTGGTTTTATTTTTCTCGCAAGTTGAAACCAACTTTATAAATATCATTTCGTTTGTATATATTGTATACATTTTGGGTTTTTATTTTTCAAATGAACCAAAACAAAAGTATAAAATTAGAATAAAAATAAGTAAGGGACAAGTTCTCAATTATTGCCAATGTCCTTGGGAAAAATGTTTTGCGTTCGAATGTTTTTTTTGTAAATTTACATATCTAACAACATTAAAATAATATCAGTAGATAAAAGTGAATGAGGAGCTGAATGATTTACCTCTTTTTGAAGAATTGTGAATAGTGTGCAATTCCACGTGTGTATGTGAACATCAACAGACAGTAATCTTCAGTGCTTTGGTTATTATGGTTTATTTTGTGGAGCAAACATATTCCATACATTATCTTCGTTATGAAGCGAACCAAGAACAACGTGTCAGGTTTGAGTGCTTCATTCAAATTTGAGCTAAAGACAGCGGCACGCACACAATTTGAATACTATCTGATATAATACTATCTTATTGCATGTTGGCGATATAGCTTCCGTGTAAATAAAGCGATGCGTATGGGTTATGCAACTTATGTGCCATGTCTTGCAAGGTACATTTCAATGTATTGTACGGGTTATACTGCAATTGTTAAAAGAAACGGTTGGTGAAACCTATGATCTCTCAGACTTCGAAAGAGAGCAAATCGTTGTTGCTCTGTTAGCGGCAGCGCCCGCGGCAGAACTGTTTAACGTTTCACGCGTGAAAGTATCCACGACAACAACACAGAATACATCTGCGAAGAGAAATACTGAGCGGAACATAAAGTTAATTGACATAGACAAAGGTGACAGCCGTGCGCAACGCTCACATGAGTAATACTGTGTTGACATAGGCGCGCCAAGGGAGCCCCACAAAGTTAGCGTTTATGGAATGTCTTTATAATCGAAGTCAACGCTAAGCTGCTAAAGAAGTGATGATTGGTAGAATGTGGTATGGTTCGATGAATCATCGCTCACATTTTTCCCTATAAACGGCAGGGTTTATGTATAGAGAACACCAAAACAAGCCTACGATCCGGACTGTCTGTTTACTACAGTCAAGCGTGAAGGAGAGCTCAGTATGATTTATTCGGCTATATTATGGTATTCACCTACTCCTCGCGTTCACATCACTGACGGGATTACTGCGCATGAATTTAGCGCCATTCTCAAAGATGAAGTTCTTATTTAGTTTAGTTTTAGTTTAGTTTTTTGCTGGTAATCACTGTGATACTCGCTCATCCAAAAAGTCTTAGTCTTGGTTTAAGAAGCATCAGGAGATCATCAAACATCTTCCCTGGATACGATAGTCGCCAGGTCTCAACATAGTTGGGCCGTTAACTAGGGTTTTAGAGCAGCAAGTGAAGAACAGAAGTAATTGAAGCATGTTCTAAAACAAGAATGCGATAACATTCCGTTGGAAACTAATCATTCACTTTACGCATCTATTCCGCGTACTAATGTAGCGTTCTAAGAGCATCTTTTTACTAAATAAATGTAGCATATGTTAGGCGTTTACGTTGCCCATCCTATGTATATATTTAAATCACATTGAACGGTTAAATTTATCTAAACAGTGGCCAATAATGTGCATATTGGCAGAATCAAAGAAAGCGGTAAGATAAGATGGCTTTAGAATAGAGCCGCATCTTCATTTACTCTTCTTGATATTAGTGCTTTTCTTTTTTCATTTTAAAATTAAATTGTGGAGGCTTTGACAATATTTTCAAGTCGTCCAAAAAATAAAAATTATCCGTTTTATCAAGAAACCGTTTCCTAGGAAAGCAGCAAGTTCTGCATTTGACGTCTCTTTTTCATGGGTTTAGTTATCATTTTTATACTTTATTGCAAAACATTTGCTTACATGCATTTTTGTGCTCATCACCGAAGGTTGAGGGGTATATTAATTTTACCAAAATATTTGCAACAAAGAAGAAAGCTTGAGAGACGCTATAATGCATATATAGTGCGTCTATGTAATGTCTCTTGAAAGCATTATCTTGGCTACGAAAGTCGGCTTCAAATTTGACAAAACCGTTGAACTTACACTCAGACTGGCGTTGAAAATGGTTGAATCCTTCGAAGAACACGCCTAGAGTACCATGCAAACTAAACACATTTGTTTTCGAAAAAAAAAAAAAAGAAAAAGGGCTTTTTACTTCTTACTCCCATACCACAGCAGATAATCACATTAAAGTTTAAACGTATATGCTATAGACCCCGTCATAGTATCTGCATAAAAATTGAAAAAATCGCCTACGCCTGCTCAGGTCATACTATACCAAGGTTTCATGTTTTTGTCAACACCTTGTTAATGGCCTAAATAACCTTCAAAAGCCTTACAAAACTCTTGACAAGGGTCGAATTTGAAATGCACCTAAACATTTGTTTCTATTCGTTCTTCCAACTGTCTAATATCTGTTGTAAGCGGCATACTATCGTTTGTCAGAAAAAGACGCCGTCGAATTTACAAAAGACGTTAACAATGAAATATGTGGAAGTAAGAATATCTTTCCTTTCCGTATTTTTTGCTCGTTGCTCATACACTATAGCACAATACACGATACTAACTCCCACCTTCATTGCATAAAAATAGAAAAAATTAGCCACGGCAACCCAATAATGTAGAGTAGAGAAATTTTCATACTTGCTCAACTTCCTTACATTCGTTTGAGACGACAGCAAGTCGACAAGTGGCAAACTCACAGTCAATCGATAAAGAATGTTATGTTTAGCAAAATGACGCATGCAATATAAGAGATAAATGTAAAGAAATCCATCTATCTACATAATATTTTTATAACTTGAATAATCTTTAGATTTTTATTTAGGTGCTTGCACGTATTTTGATTATTTTTTCACTTAAAAACGGCATTTATTGTAGAAAATTGGTGCAATGTACGTTAAGCAAAATATTTTCTATTATTTTGAACAACTACGCTCATCTTTCTAGCAATATAGCGATACCGAGTCGCAAGTGCAATATTGGTTTGGCAACAACACAATCGTCGACCCATTTTCGCACGTCTTCAGCATTTCGAAACCACATGCCAGCAAAGCCATGCTGCATCGATCAGAACAAGTGTTAGTCAGAAGACGCTAGGTCTCGTGAGTACGCTGAGTGCGGCAGAACTTCCCATTCGAGTTGCAACAGTGTATCCTTGACAACCCTTGCAACGTGTGGCCGAGCGTTGTCATGCAGGAGGATGAGTTTGCGTTTGTTACCCGCTATTGCTGGTATCTTTTGCACCAGAGCATTGATAAAGTTGTTCAATTGGATTGGATTGCCGTAACAGACCCTCTTTTCATCGCAGTCACAATACGTTACAGAAAACTCCGCTTTTTTCACCTGGCAAGCAATGAAACTGCGATGTTCGAAATGGCATTTTCGAACAATTCGTGTGGTAGCCATTTACCTTCTTTTGACTCTTTCCCATCGCATGTAAACGTCAAGAAACAGTTTATTGATCAGCGGCTAAGTTGTTCGAAAGTTCTGTGAGAATTTGAACAGGGTTTTCGTTTAATTCTTCGAATCTATTGTCTTCGAGCATTTCTGGTCCTTCAACTCGTTCTTTGCCAATGGCATCAATATCAGCACTTTTAAACCGTTGAAAGCGCAAACGACAATTGCTATATGATGAAGCAGCATCACCATAAGCTGCTAAAAGTGTTTTATGGGTTGCGGCAGGGTACTTTTTCCAATTAAACAACAACAGTAATGGCCGTCGAAAATTCAAATTTGAGCGTTCCATGAAGAGTGTCTGTCTCCATTGAATAACTCAGTAATATTACGTTGTGCAGAGAAAGTTAAAAGTAATCGAATTTACCGATTGTGGATATTGATACTTCGCATTACTTTGTCATTTTCACCAATAGATGTCGCTGATCAAAAAAAATAAATACATTCACCTACTAGTTTGTGGAGTTTTTGAAGCTTATTTCTGCGCGTTACAAAGGTATTAAAAAAAAAAATAAATAAAAAATTATATTCGATCGTGACCGATCCTTTCACATCCATCACTGTGATCCTAAAAAAACGTAAAAAACTGCATTTTCATACTTTTTAATTCGACCAAAGATTTTAATTTGCACATTGAGCTGTAGTTAAGTAAAGAGCTAGGTCCGTATCTATCACTTAACTTCAATAACGGACTCCTTAAAGGTTATCAAAATATGCTTGATAATGCTTGCAAATGCTTGATACGCGGGATTTGCCTACGTCGTATTTAAACTAACTTGCAATCTTGACATCTCACCATGGTTCGAAAATTAACTTGTGTTGTTCATTCTTATAAGTTGCCAAGCGTTTGCATGTTTGCAATGGCTGAGGGATTCTTCTGGGATTGGTTCTGTACTTTCTTTTCCTTATTTGTTTATATATGAATTATTGTTTAAGTATTATTTTCCTTCTCTTTAGTTCTTCTTATATACTTTACATAGGTTTTTAACAATAATTAGTATAAGATTTTCTTCTAAGGGACAATTGAATTCGTCTGTTCATTTATTTTAACTGAGTTTCAGGTGTAAATAGATAAAAAAATAAATAAAAAAACAAGTCTTCCTCCCCAATCTGCAATTGTGGGCAAATTCTCACTACAAAGCACATTTTTTGTGATTGCCTTAACTTTTCCTTGGCTCGAAGTATTACATTTGGAGCGACTAATCCTATGGACATTCTAACATCAGCTGCAGAACAGAATATCAATACAATATATTACGTCATTAAAACTATTAGGCTCAATATCTAATGTGCTTTTATAAATCAGAGCCGAAGCCTATGTTGCTCGTGTTCAATGTCTTTTTCTTTTACCCTAAGAATTTATTTCGTTGGTCTAAAATTATAATAATAATAATATAACGTTTTTGATTGTTATAATTAACGGTTGTAATGTTTTCGCTTCGCTTGATTTTAGTTACAATCAAACCAATCAAAAGTAGTTTGTTTAATATGTAATTTACATCCTTTGTGTGCCTTTGCATATTTTCTATTGTACGAAATTGTAATAACAATTGCTTACAAGTACACATAACCTAGGAATAACATTTGCTCAGGTGTCTGGAGTATGGTTACTACAGGGGACGTATTAGTTATACACTTTGCTTGGCAACTACTCGAACTTAGGTTTTTGTAAAGGTTTACTAACAAATTTTATGAAGAATATTAAAATTACAGCAAACGTTAGTACTGATCTGTTTATACATTAAATATATTTTATTTTTAAATTTTTGTCTTTTATTCTCTTTGGCTGTTTGTGCCATTGTTTGAAAAACTTTAAAAGCTATTCGTTTTTCCTCCTTTTTGTGTTTTGGTAAACATTCACTTCAAACAGAAACTAACAAGCAAAACCAACCCAAAAGGCTCAAATTTGCCATTTGTAGTAAAATGATGAAGTGTTGTCGACAAAAACCGTAAAGCCATTGGCCACAAAATAAAACAAGCAGCCAAAGAGAATTAACAGTGCTGGAGCATATATTTTCAATTTAAAATCTGTGATTTATATAAAATTATTTGGTAAAAAAATCAATTCTTTCTTTTCATTCATTTATAAAATTAACTAAAAATGAACACATCAGGGTGTTTATGTTAATGCTTTTTGTCTGTTTTTTTTAAGTAATTGTGAAATTATCTTGCCCCCAAATCAAATAAATAAACAAATCTCTTTTTAAAACTGCTTCAGGCGGTCGTCCACTTTTGAATTAGTTGCATATTTTAATTTTCTTTTCACTTACGCTTGAGCATTCTCTGAGGTAGCAATATCTGAATTAATTCGGAATCACAGATTGATCGAAAATATGATTCTCACTTAATGTGAATGTTTGTTTTAATATGCTCTCAGGTAGGTGTAACAAAAAGGTTATAAGATTTGCTATATCACTATTCTCAAACGGTTTAAGTGTACATTCAGTGTTAACTTTCTGCGCAGTAAACCTATCCACCTTTGTGCATTTTTTACATGTTTATTTAAACTCATTTTGAACTTAAGTTCGTACCACTGAATTGTAATTTTTAGATTTTATTTGCCATTACCTAAATTTGTTGTGATATTTACCTCTTAATCACTTTTTCTGCCAAATGTTCTGCCAATCTGTGTTAATCTTTTCACGAGTCGTCAGCTGCATGAAGTAAAGTGTCGTGATTGTGTCTTTCGTTTTTTCTTTCATTAATTTTGTTTTTGGAAAATCGGCTAGTTTTGATGAAAATTCAAATCAACAAATGTACGATTTCATTTTCGTGGCTTCATAACACTTAAAATATTAAGTGTAATTTCCTTCATAGACGTTTAAGAAGGCATAGAAAATAGTTTCTTTTATGCCCATCACCAAAGGATGAGCTGTATATTTATTTTGAAGGAAGCGTCAGAGACTCCACAAAATATGTATATTCTTGACCAGTATCAAATTCTAAATCGACTTAGGCATGTCCGTCTGTCCATTTATGTAATGTCTGTTGTACATATTCTTCTGGCCGCAATAATAAAGCTATCAACTTCAAATTGGGCAGAAACGTTGGAAGTTCTTCCACGTATGTTGGCGTTGAAAATGGGCCAAATCGGTCGAAGGACACACAAACAGCATCACGTAGATTGAGAACAACTCTGTTTTGTCAAAAGGAATAAAAAATTGGTCTTTTACTCCTTACTGATAAACTATAGCAAATAAATGTACAAAAATTTGAACGCATATTTTATGGACGATGCTGTACAAAAAAGGAAAAATTGATCACGCCTACCTTATATTATAGTGTATCAAAATTTAACAAGGCACAGAAACAGGCTTCAAAAACCTCATTAAGTATATAAATTCTTGGGCAGTTTCAAATTTAAAAGGCACTTGAGCACGTCCTTCTGTGTTTTTGTCTGCCTGCGCAGCTTCATAGTGTTTGTGGTAAACCTCCTGCCGTTAGCGAAAATGAAAATATCGTTTACAAATTTGCAAAATAAATTGGACTGAGTGAAACTTTTCCAAGGACACGTCTACCACGCGCAAACGTCTATGTAACAAAAACTGTGGACACCTTTATTTCAATGTATTTTGCTTGTTACTCATAAAGTACAACACATACAACACATAAATTTTCCTCTTTTACTTTATCCACATAGAAATATAAAGTGTAAATTTGTTTGTGTTGCGACTTTCCACACTTTTCTGAGAATTTGTAGAGAATTGCTGTAGAGGTACGTAGGGATGTGACAATTCGGGCTACTCGGTTTATGACGCCCTTAAGGCAAATACAATACGTGATATTGCATATGTATTCTTCATCGACGTAAAATTATATTCATGGTCTATTGGTGAAGATTAGTTAATGCTAACTAATTGATATTTCCCAAGTAATAAATTCCCTAGTGCATATTCACGGCGCGTTATACAGTTGCCGGCCGGCGAAAATGATTAGCAGAAAAACAGACCGGGAAAAATCCAGGTACACATGCGCGGCGCGTCATACAACTGCCGACTGAGCCAGAAAAGCAGGTTAACGGATTAAAAATGAAGCCATGAAGTTAAGTAATAATAATATGCTTATAAAAATGTATATAAGTAGGCTATTTGCGAAAGGCAGTTTAGTCGTACGAGAACATTTGAGTCGGACAAGAACGTTTGAGTCGAAAAAGAATACTAAAGTTGAGAAGTCGGGAGTATTGCCAAGGTAAAATGTAAATAATCCTAGCCTTAAAGAATAGATTGTAAATAAAGAAACTTGGGGTTAAAAGAACTCTGAAGTGCATTTCTCTTGAAAATAATATTTAGGTTCTAGTGATACGGACCGTATTGAGAAAAGGGAAGTTCGTAACATTATCTTAATTTGAGGAATGTATAAAATAATTTCAAACATTCTGTCTTGTTTGCTTTATGATTAATAAGCATAGAACATCACAAAAGTGAGAAAGAGAAAATTTAAGCACTAATAACTTGTGTGGGCATGACCTATTTTTTTCCAATTTTGCTTATAAATAGTAGAGTTTGCCGTAAAGTGAATGTAGAAAATTTCAGCTTCCTATCTTTTGTAATTTGTGTGCAATGAGCGCTCACTTTGCACTTCGCTGCGCGCTTGTGCTCTGATTGATTTTTCCCCTTTTCAATATCAACCTCAAACTGCATGCAAAGACTTCCAATGTGTCTGCCAAATTTGAAGACGTGATCTGCATTTTTGCGATCAGGAGACTGTCAACAGCACACACCACATATGTGCACAGACGGATAGACATGGCTTAATCGATTCGGAATTTCATGCTGATCACGAATGTACATTCTTTATAGAGTCTCTGAAGCTCTCTTTTCGGTGTTCCATGCATTATGACAAAATGAGTATATATACCCATCGTTAGTGGGTATAGAATTTTCTTAAAAGTATTATAAAATGTATACCTTCCTTTTCCTTGAAAGCAATTTTCATATTTCTTTAACAATTTTTGTTGTAAATTCGTTTTATATTCAGCTAAGAAGAGGTATAAAGCGCCATTCTGTGCATGCACATAGGACGTCGTTAAATCCAAAGGGAAAACTATTGAAAGAATCTCCGCAACTTAAATAGGCGCTTGAGAGATAATTGAAGGTTTAAAATATTTTTAAAAAATGAAGACCCCATCTGCAGCAAGAACAATTTTCGTCAGAATAAATAAATTAATTTTTTGTTAAATTATATTCGGCATCTTATATGTTTCTTTGACTGTAATTTTTGTCAAATGTACGCACTGTAGGCTGGCTGATGTACGCTGGGGGATGGACAAAATAATATGAAAGCCTCATATATACGCAATACTTATTTTTTTGGTAAGTTGTAATGCCGACATTTGCCTTTAGGACAGCTACACTTATACGCAGAATAGATACGGAGGATGTCTGAATAGTTTACAAGGACATGTTGTCCCACTCTTGAACCAAAGCAGGCGCCGATTGCTTCAATGATGTTGAAGATGGTCTTCCGCTCCTTCTCGCTTCGACTGTGCTGATCATGTGACTATGGGCGCATTCGTAGTGGAATATAGGCGTAATTACCAGCAAAAAGCTAACCTTAGTAAGAAGCTCACCATTGAGGATGTCGAGTAATAATCCAGCCAGGGACGTGAACGAGAATGTCTGCTGAACGCCACGACATAGCCTCTTAAATCATACTGGGCTCTCCTTGACTGTAGCAAGCAGACAATCTGGATCGTGCGCTTGTTTTGGGATTCTCTATGTATAAACCCGGCCGTTTGTAGGAAAAAATGTGAACGGTGATTGATCGCGTCATTCTCCACCACCCAATCATCAAGTGCCCGGGTGTTACGTTTGTGGAGCTCCCTTCGTACTACTTTTGTTAAAATAATATTAGTCAAGTGAGTGTTGAACTTGGCCGTCACTTTTTCCACGTAAAACTACACATTGTTAACTTTGAGCTTCGCTTACTATTTCAACTCGCGAGTATATGTTGTCATTACACTACATTACATTCGCTCGTAAAACGTCGAACAGTTCAGCTCTTGTTATCATGGACGCTCCCGCTAACCGCGTACTAACGGTTCGAAAATGAATTTGACGAAAATGAAAAGAAATTTATAATTGTTGAAACACACGTATATGTGCTTCATGCGCGCGATGCGTGACAAAAGCTTGTCATGTATAAGTATAATATAATCTCCGTATCGAATGTAAAATATAAACTTTGAAAGCATACCAAAATAGTTAACGTTCTCTCAGAAAGAGATTGTCGCTTATCCTCCTATGTAACAACTTTTCATGAAACATATCGGTAGTTTTAATGATAACTTCCTTAAGAAGAAATTCTTCCTCTAGAAAGTGTTGTATCAACGGTTTGTCCCTTTCGCTTTAACATTGCAACCAAACAACTAGTACGTCGATTTGACTTATTTCAAGTCTCAAGCTTAAGAAAACGTTCATAAAGCATCTAATGTGTCGATAATTTAAAAATGCCTTTTTTTGTTTGAAAAAACCTTGAATAGCTATATATGGTTTTCTTCTACATGGTCTAGTCCTCGTGGTACCAATGATATCTACCTAGTTCTACCAAAGTGCGCCAATTTTTATTGGATCGCTACGCCCGCGAGGATAACAGTGAGAATTTGAATTTTGCCACATACATTCTTTAATTGATCAAGAAAACGGCATTAAAAAATCAATTTGATATGTCCCTACACGCGCCCGTAATAGAAACGAAAGTTGTGTCTTGTTTGCGTCTATAGCTTTTGATCCCGCGGAGACATTTCTAAAAAGACTTTTACCCTGATATCCCTCAGGACCAGCTGAATGTTTGATCTAAAACGTTGCCAACCGATGCGCCCACACTTAACGGTCAAATTGTTGACTTTGCATGTATAGATGGTTTTAAGTTTATTGATTGATGTTTGGTTTTATTAACGTTTGTTTCTATTAACTGTTGTAGTTTTCAATGTCATTTGAATTATTTCTGGGTTTCTTCGTTCTTCATATCCCAACAGAAGGCGTTGGCTTGAAACCAGTTTTTTTAATCAATTGCAGAATGTGCATAGCAACTACTTTGTTGTTATTCTTGCCCATTATCCAAACATATCGTTTATTTGATTTTGTTGAAATGTTTCTAAAACGATTTAAGCATGTCCGTCTATCCATTTGTCTGTCTAGCCGTCTGTCCGTCTGTGTAAAGTCTATTGTAAACATTCTCCTGGCCGCAAAAATGAAGCTTTCTACTACCTGAAGTGACCTAAATTTTTCAAACGGCACACCTATAAACCCTAAATGCCTATGCGGCAAAAGCTTTTATTTTGAAAATAGAGAAAATCAGCCGCGCTCATTCCATATCATAGAGCATGAAAATTTAGTTCTTTTGTTTTTTTTTCGTCTTTTTTAGGATAACAGTGAAGATTCCGTCACTCCGGGCATAATTTTTTTACTTGTCTCAATTTGATTTTCTTTAATTTAACTTTTCCATCGTAATCATAATAAAAGGTTTGAAATAACCCAAGAGTATTACACAGATGCAATCGCATTCATAACCGCGAACCCTTCTTTTTAAGGACGTGGCATTATAATAGCACGATTAAACGATAAACGATCTAATGAATTTATAACAATTGAAGAAAATTTATTCATCGTCAGCATTTCCAAACGTTGTCCATGAATGAACGATCTAAGCAAATTTTATTGGAAACAAAGCGCGTAAGAACTACTTTATGATTTTTTTTTTGCCTGCTTTAAATTTTCTGATTACTAATACGTCGTTTGCGTCATTTGGAAACTTTCGCCGGCGATGGGTTAGTTCGCTTTAATTGCTTTTACTATACTACATCCATCGATCTTCCTGAAGAAATTGCTTAGCACACAAATACTTAGCAAAGGTGATGGTTTGCTTGATCTTTCCCTTTGGTTTATCTTAGCGCATTCCTTTTTCGTCGTCCGTCTTGATTCAGCAGTCATCAATCTTTATTCTTCAAATAAGAAAAGACAAGTAACTTTTCCGGCAAGTAGCCCGTTTGCATCTTACTCAACTTGTGGTACATGGCATATATATCAACTTGGTGGGTGTTCATGTAACATTCGGAACGAGTTTTGCCTTACTTCGTTGGGGTCACAATTACTTTCTAAATTGATTTAAGGCAGAAACGTCTAACATTTAATATTTCATGGTGAAAATTAAACCATAATAGTAATAGAACTTAAGAGCCTAACTACCATAACTGGACCAAGTAAGTCTATTTTTTTGACCGCGTCTCATAAAAAAGCTTCTACGAAAAGTATGACTTTAGATGGAAAAAACATAGTTTGGCATTTGGAAGAATTGAAGCTTTCCTGAGCATATCGAAAACGGATATCAACTTTTTTACCCGCTTATATAATAGGTTTGACATTGAGTGGCAAAACGTAACCGCGCCACTGTGAGAGCTGCCTTTGAAAGCATTATCTCGCCACACATAAGGTAATTCCAGCGGATATCATTGGAAGTAATCTACTTTTCCGAATCTGCACATGTCACTAAGTACCTAACGTCGTTTGATCAGAAGATGAACTTCTTTCGCAAAAAGATGAAGGAAAATGGTAACATTTGCTAGATTCAAAATTTCCATCCAAGATCTCTCTAGATTGAATCTGACAATCAATGACGTAGCTCATGTTGCATATGATTATAATACCTTCGCAAGCAGGTATAATAAGGTTTAATTATTCTTCTACACCTTTTACTGGGTACGGTAGGCAACTGGTATCATAGTACTGGTAGCGTTATATTCAAGCGAAATTTGCAATATGTTAGCAATTGTACTATTCATAAGTTTATATAGGTGATTTGATTAAATTTTCGCACTAATTTATTTGTTTGATTTACTCACATTATCATTATGAATTCATTTAATAGTCCTCTTGCTCTATTGTCAGCTTATATTCCCATATGTGAATTTTGGGCCAATTGGTAGCAACAAATTTTTCTAAACAATTGCTAGCAATAAATTGATCGTATGGTGATAATAATTTTAATGTTACACATCTGACACTTGAATTGCCAGACGGCTAGTCCGTTTAACAAGTTTGCGAAACTTGATGGGTTTAGGAGGATAATACATTCCACATTTTCGCCGTGAGTGAAACTTGGCTAAAAGAAAATACTCCTAACCCTGTTGTTTTTTTACCACGATGTAGTTTATCTGCAAATGGCCGATCTGTGGTCAAAGAAAGAGAGTTTGTTTATACTTTTGCTAATCCTCATCTTAAGCAGTTTTTACGAGTCATGGAAAAAGGGATCTATGAGATATATCATCATTTCAAAGGCCGCATGGAGACTTACTTGCTATGTACTACAATATTGAAATAACAGGAGATTTTAAGCCATGTGTTTAACGAATGGTCCCTGTTGCAAATATAGTTGCTCACCGACACATTTGAAGATTTAGCACGAATTTACTTTGCTCATTCATTACTTTCTCATAAATGAGAATCCTACAATAGAACAATATAGTGAAACTGTTGCTCATGGGATTTCACATCTTTCTTTAATCCTCGTACCGCTTTTTGTCAATGCCCCTAGTGTTCACACGTCACATATTATAAAAATTTTAAGAATATTAATACTAACGCAACTATTACCTATTACAACGTCGACTTCAGCCCAATAAAGTACTTTAATTGCGTAGAGTCTTTAAATAGGATGCCGTGCGATATCCTAAATCTTATTGCTATTGTAAATATTCACCTGGTAATGGAATTCTAAACTGAGCTCAATCAAGTGACATTTTGTATAAAAGATCCCTTAGATATCTCTTGATTCTATTGGTGTGAAGTACTTAAAGGATAGATGCCGAGCTTATGCAAATGCGAAAATGCTCCGTGATAAAAACTCGCTGGGAGGTGATAATGATGGTCAAATTGAGGAGGATATAAATGTCATTAATTACTTCTTGATCCTAAATCAGTTAAATGATTGCGATTCCCCACTAATTTTCAACAACTTCAGCGAAACAGACAACTCCGTCTCATTCGAAGGTGTGGAAATATTCTCTATACCGCTGTTCGCACAGTTACGTCTATCGGAGCAGATGTTGAAGGAATATCCATCAAATTTACTAGTTTGATCTCACCTTACAGATTGATTCATATTTTCATAATGGCGTCAATTTGACGGTTGTTTGGACATTGAACCCCGGAAGTTTATGTCTCCTTCACCTGTTAATGAAGACCACATGATTCATTCAATTTCTCTAACAGTGCTTGTAGGCTTAAGTGATCATACATACGTCCCAAACCGAAAAAAGTTTATCTTAGTCAATGACTGCAGTTCTTCTTTTGCCGAGACTATGTCCAATGTACCATAAAATTCCATTCCCCTATTGTTTAATCTCTTTGTGAACGACTCCTACCACATTGTTTGTAACGATTACGCTTGTTTACCTATGCGGATGGTATTTTTCTGCTTTATAACGGTAATGAAAACGGTTGATATACGTTCGAAATAAAAATTAATGTATCCTTAGCGAATCCTTAACTTTTGGATGTTAAATAACATACGTGGCTTTCACTCAAGGAACAGTGAGGCCTTACTTCTCAGTTCGAATATTTTACTGATATTATGGAAATGCAATCTTTTAGGGTAACCCTTGAATGCAAACTCGCATTTGCTTCTTAGAGTTAAATATTAACTCGCTGTGTTCCCATGTCGCAAGGGTAACTATTGTATAAAAGTCTTTTCCGGTTGCCCCTCAAATAATTTGGATAGGCTTCAACGTATTGTAAACAGTATAACGCGCTTTGTTAATAATGCTAAACTCAGAAACTAAAGTTCCTCGTTTATTCGTCGTTCTTTAAAATTCGCCTTCCTCGACTTCCTGAAGTTTCACCGGCTAATCTTTCTCTAGAGAGTGATTCGATCTCAATTGTGCAAACTTTCAATGGAAGGATTACAGTTATCACGATCATATTGGACCATTTCTAAATTTTATATTATTATATTATATATTTCTACCTCCTTAGCGCAGCGACGTTTTATTGTTCTTACAGCTCGTTATTGTAATATGTTTATAAGAAAGTTAACCACATTCTTAAGCATATAAATAAGTTGGTAGGAAATGATCGCTAGGGATATTATGGAGCAGTGCTTACGTTATAATCTCTCTTATGTATGATAATTGTTAGTTTATAGTTATGTACATTGACGTATGGCTTTGTATTTACAATGATAACAATAAGTGAAATGAAATATATTGCATTAGATGAAGTGGTGTGCGGTATTTAATAGTCTTTATATTCGGACAAAATGAGTTCATTTATAAGCAAAATTTTGCCTTCTTCTACTTCCCCATACCAACAGTAATTGTACTGAAAGCGTATAAACTTTACTAAATGTAGTTTCATTTCAAAAGACTTTTCGGCTTTTTAAAATACAATTTCATTGTCTGGACTGGAAAAATAAAAAGCAAAGCATTGAGCATTTGCAACTTTTTTCATAAAGCGCGTGAAGGTTTTTAACCAAATCATGTAAATGTTTAAATGGGAATTCCAAAGAATATATAGGAAATAATTTTTATAATGGGAATTAAAGAAATAAAGATTAAACATATTGGAACGCTTTCAATTAGAATTAAAGGTTTGAAAATGTATAATCCTTTCAAGTTATGCATATAGAAAAAGATTATACTGCATCTACACTTTCCCATCTATACTATTTCAACAACTTCAAATCATAAAAGCTTATATAAAATGCACGCTTTTCTCATGCAAAATAAAGACGACTTCAATTTTTCTTTTTTAAAGAGTAATCACGTAACCTTAATCAAGTAGCTTTGCGCACTCAACGCTTAATAATGTCTTTAATGCGTAGTCAGTAGAGCTATGACCAGTTACGATCAAAGCCCATCAAGACCTGCGAATACTAATTCGTAGTCGCAGCTCTTATCTACTCGTCTTTGCGGCTGCCTGAACTGCTTGTGTTCAAAAGTTAGTTTTGTTCTTAAAAATGCCATGGCCCGCTGTCAAATATACCACTTCGCTTAGAACAATTAGAAAAAGAAAAACAAAAGAAAAACTGGTCCGATTCGAACCATTCGAACCCCGCCATCGAAATCGTTCATCCTTGGTCTACACTCGTCGGTGTACCAAATTTCATAAAAGTACATCAAAAATTGCGCACTGTAGGTTGAACACACCAATACAAATGAGGCAAGATTGAATGAGAAAAGACGAACGGACTGACAAACTTAATAAAAAATGGGTTTATCTCAAGCTCTTTTGTAAGTATGTGTACATCCGCACACACTTAGTATACCCTTGGATCGCAAACGATGGAAGGTACGAAAAGACCTAAATTCATTTTAGAATCGCATTGATTGTACTTCCTGTACGCCTCAGAATTTGGTCAAGAGGTTCTCTGTCATACCAACAGAAAGAAAATAGCTAGTCTAGAGTGTAAAGCACAATTCAAGACGTAGCTAAAAGTACGTTTAGTATAAAGTATAATTACAGATATTTAAAAAGTAATCGAAGATGTAACTGAAAGTATAGATAGAGCGGTAAGACCAAAGTCGCAGGACTTGTTTTCGTGCTGCTTGTAGCCATAAGTTGCTCCTATGTATTTAAAGTAAGGTAAGTATATTTTACTTTGCACTCATTTTCTTTAATAGCATGCAGTTTGTTATTGTGTTGTGAGTATCATAGGGATGCTGAAATAAGTAAGAGCTGAAGTAAGAACAGAATGAAACGAGAATATTACATTCAAAGGCGATCAACTAACGGATTGGTCACATCAAGTCGATTTCGAATAGAGGCATAGTGGAAAGGACATCCTATTACTTCTGAATCGAATCGCCGACTAGGTAACACCCCACCGTCCGAAACGAAATCCGTCATCATCCGCTGCGGCTACGCGCTATAGGGGCCGAATTAGGGACATTTTGAAAAAAGACCGTCCGTTCCGTCCGATGAGCACCGACGATTTAAGTTAAATGTAAGCGTTGAAATTTTAATTTTTATTATTCGAACTATGTATTTTAGTTAGTGTTATATGTTAATTGATAAAAGAACAAAAATAACACATGTAAGAGAACCCCAAACGGACAGACATTAGGCCTTGTCTATTTGCCCAATTATACTGATCATTTATTTTTAATTCTTTACTTTATAATAGGGGAAAATTCTCTTACTTCTTACAAATCCATTATGAATTGCTTGCCAACCTCTATAAAGCAAACCTACACGGAAAGAGAAAGTAAGCAAAAAAACTAAAAATAGTAGGAGAGTACAAACGTTGTAAGTAGCACTACACTGCCAAAGCTATGGGTGAAACTTATCGGAAGTTTTTCAGTCTACAATAAGAAAAAGGCGCCGACTCCCTTTTACTAAACATCACGATATAATTTTCGAATCAAAATTAACTGCTAAAAAATATTGAACAGTTTTAAAGTCCAAAATAATTCATAAGAATTGGTTTAAAAGCTTTCTTTAAGCACAATTGCCTAGGCACGTAACAGTTTTACATTTAAAGAGTTCGCCTGAGTGGGCAAATAAGCAAAGGATGTCGTGGAGTCAAACATAAAGTGCGGTAGAGTATTCAATGAAGTCGATGACTTATATGTTTATGTCATAATGGAAGTAATAATATGCACTGGAAGTTATTGCACGCAGATTGATGTTGAAAATGAACTTAAGCGACTTATAAACAGCAATAGACATAAGATTACAATTTTCAAAATTTTTCCATTTTCCAACTTTCTGTAAATGAGCAAATAATCAGTCATGCCCATTCAATATTATAGAATACGAAAAGTTAGTTTTTCATGGGTTTTTACTCTTTTTTACTTTAGTATAGAATTGAAGCGTATAAAAGATTCGGCGACGGCAGAACAGCATTTTTTTACTTGTTTCAGCTTTGAAGACTATTTTAACTTTACATAAACCAAAAAAATATACATATTTACATAGCTTGTTTGAATAATTAATGAATGAGCTATAAAACGTCTTCATGTCCGAAATACGGTAGCCTATGAGGCCCGTCGTACCGTCGTATGATTCGTTATGAAAACATGTCGTCCGATTCGGCTTGAAAAAATTTTCAGTTGTCAATTAAAGCTTTAAAGTGATAGCAATTTGAATTCTGTGTTTTGTATAACAATACGCCGTCGTACGGCTTAAAAAACTATAAATCACAATGGCTTTTCTTAGCAAGTAAGGCAATGTGGGTACGGATTATTTTATACCTTCAGGTTGCAGATGCCTGTCCAATTTCGATAGTGAAATCAGTTTAGGCGTGTGTGTTTATTAAAGCTCCCATTATAAATCGTTGGCCAGAAAATAAACTTAATCCCAAATTTTTTTTAAAATTCTTTTTTGCTTTGCAAGATTGGTCTATGAGTACCATCGCAATCACCAAAACATGGACTTGGTTGCCCTTTTTCCTAAATTATACTTTCACAATTTACAGTCTAAAGTTTTTGAAGCCAGGAATTCACTCACAGTGATCAAAAAAATATTTACACATAAAACGGAGCAAGTATAGGATTTCATAGGTAATTTTCTACGAAGTATTGATAAAAACGATTTGAAATATATACGATACAAATAGAAAGAAGCATGACTGATATACGGAGTGTATAGATCTTCGCTCTATCCTTAGCCGGCTAATAAATTCGATTTAAACTGAATATAGGTTTTTTTCTTGTTCATTATTATTAATTTGTGGATGGCTTAAAAAGCAGAACGTTGTTGTTAATGTTTCGCTGGTATGTAAAAAATTAGAAACATCGGTTGTTAACATGGCGCCCAATGGCGAAATCAAACTTTGATATATCCGTTATTCCTCAGCATAGCTCTGGGTTAGGACAATGTTTAGGCTCATCTTTAGTTTGGGTCAGTGGCTTACAAAAATTCATGGTACACAAATTCATGTACTTGTGGCGAAAAACAGTGAAAAAAGTTAATATATTCTCTACCAGAAGCGGTGTAAAGAGAACAAGTAAGAAAATTCTATTCGCCTGTGACCAAATTTTTTATACTTGCCACATCCATATTAAAAACTAAAGAAAAAAGACTAAAGAAGAAGCTGAAAAAAACTATATGCCCATATTCTATAACATTAAATGAGCTATGACTGGTTTTTGTCGTTTTTGAAGGATATATGTTGAAATTTTTATCGTGTGTCGTTTATGGTTTGTGCATAATGGCCGCAAGCCCAGGAAGTCCACGTGTCCTCTATTTATACTGTACCGGAAGCGTTTCCTTTTATCGATTTATTTCATTTCCAATATTAAGCACCGTCCAACGACTTTCAATGGATTTGCCAAATTTGAAGCTAATACCTTGATTTCTGCCAGGAGAACGTTTACCACACACGTTGCACAGAGAGACAGCCAGACCGGCAGGCATAAATCGGCTTAGAAATCAATGCTGATCAAGAATACACATACTTTATGGGGCATATGAAACCTCGTTCCGGGTGTTGTAAACGTTTTCACAAAATGAATATAGCCCCGTCCTTCTGAACGTTCTTAGAATTTTCAGAATTTTAAATTTAAGAAAATTCTCGCTCTAAGACATTTGATTTCACTGTGTGCTGTGAACAATTAATGCAAAGCCGAAAAATTGATCATTAGGAAAGGCGTCGTTTTTCGTAGGGTCAATGCCACACCACCCACGTTTTTAATGAAAAGGCTTAGCTAACTGTAGGCCGGACTTTGTCGTCGTTTCGTTCTCCGCGGAACGTTCTGAATGCTGGCAAATTGACTTCAAAGTTGGCGGGTGAAAATTACTTGATCCTCTTTTTCGTCCACAAATACCTGCAGGTTTACAGCAACAATACAATGGTTTTACCAGAAAAATGGCCAAGGGGTATCCGGATTTCATGTATTTGGTTTAGTAAAGTTAAATTAAGACAAAACAAAAACAACATTAAAAACGCCAATAATTTCTTCCTCAACGAAACACACGTATTTTTTGCTTCGCAAATGTCTTCACTTTTGGTGAATCATTAAAAAAGGGGGGTAAATTATGACTGTTAATTATACACAAATCTATTAAGAAATCTTTAAAAAACCAATGACATGGTAGCCATAGTTTGAGGATCCCTTTCCGTACTAAGCACACCCTTGGCTATGCTTCATGCGTTGATTATACAAACAATTCGTGAACAATCAAGCAGTATATAATGTTCGGCTGTGGTCGAATTTTTGATGGCCGTCACCTTTATCCTAAACAACTTAAAAAATTTCACAATCTGCATATTGAAGCTTCGTAACATTGGGTGGGTGTACTTGATTTTTTCCAGTTTTGAGTAAAAATTTTTAACATTGTATCTGTTATACTTTATGAGTAATGAGTAAAAAGCCGAAAACAGCTGTGCATCTCAGTGCATGTTGTAATGTGGTCCATTTTCAACACCAATCTGCAAGTAAGAAATTCCAAGCTTTTCGTCAAATTTGATGACGATATTTTAAAATTTCTTCGACCCGTAGGTTGACACGGACAGGCGGACATGCGCAGATCTACTTTAATACTGATCGAGGATGTATATACTTTATAAAAATTTTCTTCGCTTCCTCTTGAGTGGTACAAATGTTTAGACAAATGACTATAATTTTGGTAATCTATAACATTGGCCAGGCCTAGCCGATTTTTTCCATTCTTCTACTGCTGCACCCGTCCACAAAATATGTGCGAAAATTTTCTTCATATCTATTGCATTTTGTTATTAATGGGGAAAAAACTGAATATATTATACCTGAAAAATGTTTACCATAGACATTACGAAAAAGACACATAGACATGCCTTTCCGTACACTTTATAGCGTCTATTAGGCTTTCATCGGGATGTTGAACACATTTTGACATAATGAATATTACCCCAATTCCTGCATGGTAAACTTCAAAAGAATATATAATTTTCTGTGGCGTTGTTAGGTTGAGCTTATTTTTGCATTCATTTGGAAAACATTTGTATTTTGCAAATATATAATTTGAAACTTACCTCTTTTAAACTAATGAATTCTATAAATGAATATACATAACCCTATAAAGTGCATATAACAAAAATTGGCTTTTATTGCAAATCCAAAACTCGTTATAAGAAATACATACATTTTTACCCCTCATTGTACCTCTTCAAATATTTGGAAAACTATTAACAGATTTCTTTCAAGGAGTACTTTACAACGGTAATTCCGTTAAACAAGGTACGCTTATAATTTAGTCAATAATGGAAAGAGAAACGCGATAATTTAATGAGAAACACTATAACCTCTGATGCAACCAAAAGGTACTCAGGCGAGGCTGACTCTTAAATACTTTAGGCCGAAGACGCTTAAAAAAATTCGTATTCCTATTTCGTGTACTAATTCTCATCATAAACAGCTAAAACCTAGACATTCAGACTTCGAAGATTACCCCCTTCTTCAGTCCATTTTTTTACATTTATTTAGCATATCAAAATACTATTATTTCTAGCGACTATTACCCAAAAGTTATCGTAAAAGTGATTCGATTTAAAACATTTTCAGTAACCTCCGCCCTGTGAGCATACTAACATTTCGTCTATCGGCTGAATACAAAAATACGTTGGCAAACATTTCAAACACATTGCCTTGGTTCTGAAAACGATAGCATATCGATTAGTACAATTGATGGAGGAGATCTTCTCCACTCCATTTGTAACAAGCATACATTAAGTTTGTAGGAATGTAGGGAGTGGGGTATACAAATTTGTACATATACATGTGTACGCCCGCTGACGTAAGTTGCTTCCGTATTTTTAAAGGACATTGTAACTGATAATGATGTGATGACAACGGTCTTTTTATGATTGATTTAAATATCATTGGACATATGGGTGCAGTGCAGCAAGTAACTATGTAGACAGCAAAGAACACCCATAAATGCAGTTGTGTTTTACGCAAGTATCTTAAAAGATGAGGAAAATATGTAAACAAATTTCTCTATTCATTACACTGTTTCACCATAACGTAGTCGTTCTTCGCCACTTGCGGTTGCTATATGATAACCGGTAAACAATTTTTTAAGTGATTCAATTCAACGAAGGGAAAACATTCAGAGTTTATTTTAATGTAAATTTGATTTGGTACTTACGTAAACCATATGGTTATCTACTTTCTTGTGCGTTTAAAGAACATATACTTTAAAATTCCTCCCTAAAAGTAAAAAGTTATGGATATTGTTGAGTCGATTTCTGTTTTGCAAACCGTATACCAACTCGCTAACTTATCGCCATGGATTTTAGATAAAAAAACCTGGTCATTTTTACAGTCACGAGTTTTGGAACTGTATACTACGATTGTTATAATAGGTTCGTCGGCACTAATGCTATACAGTCTGTTCACGGATGATATTCTCGTTAAAGCCAGCGACAATGAGATAGGCCAAACTGTAGACTCTGTTCAAATGGTCGGCATAAGGATGGCACATATTGCCTCCGTCTTAGAGTCGCTGATAAGAAAAAATGATCAAAAGAAATTCTATGACGACGTTAAAGAAATTGACCGCATATTTGAAAGTTCTTTAGGCATAACGATAAATAACCGGTAAGTAAAAATTCTTTAAGCACTAATTATTATTCACATTATTGTTCACATTTTTTCCTATTTTAAATTGTTTTAAAAGTTTATTTCGTCGAAAAACTGTTAATCGCGGAGTTGCCATGTTTTTAATTTACATGTTGTCAGAGTTCTTTATATTGGCATCTAAGTTGATTACAACGAAGCATAATTTTTTCTTATTTTGGATGTTTTATTTGCTACCTATGCTAATCTGTGGGATAAGATATTTCCAAATGTTTACCAGCATATTAATTATTAAAGAACGCCTCAACGAACTTGTCGCTGCCCTCGATGAGGTCAACTTGACGGCTGAACCTTCCACTCCCATGAGAACGAGAATGGCGCAAAATCATTCCGGACACGTTTTCTCGCCCAAACGTCAGCAAGAATCGAATATAGAAAATTCACCTCTTACTAAGTTGGTTGTTATACGTAACATTTATGATCGGCTGCATTCGCAATCTGTTGTAATAAATCATTGCTTTGGTGTATCTATGCTGATAAATGTGGGAAATGACTTTATTTCGATTACATCGAACTGCTATTGGATTTTTATAAATTTCAAAGATTTCTCCTCGACAGTCATAGATTTTCTACAGATCGCATGCAGCGCTATTTGGTCTGTTCCTCACTTGTTAAATGTTTTGGTTTTGGCATTCATATGCGAACGGACAGTGCACACCGTAAGTATATGCTCTCGTTTCAGAAACTCTTCCATATAAATTCGTCCCCCAATACATGCTTTTAGAGCGTTGACATGGCATTGATATTGCACCGAATAAATTCAAATTTCAATAATGACAAGTATGGTTCTGCGGTATGTATGTTCATTTAAAGTCAATTTTTTGATTATGGTGGATATATTAAAGGTCACTCAATTCTCCCTGCAATTGCTTCATCAAAAGTTATCTCTTACCGCTGCTGGCTTTTTTACTATTGACAGTACTCTACTGTATACGGTAAGAGAAAAAATCGATTAAATATTACAAACATATAAAATCATTATTGTATTTGTAGATTGTGGGGGCTACGACGACGTATCTAATTATCTTAATACAGTTTCACTTAAATGAAATGAAACCTAATACTTAATTTATGGATATGATAAATGAAAGGGTCAGGGATCTTTTGTATATTAAAAAAGTGAAATAAATTACGAAAGGAACATTTGGTAATGTTGTATATTTATACCTCATTCCTGTGATATGGGTATATTAATTTTATATGGATGGATGTACTTAGAACGATTTCAGAGTACACCCCCTCGTTTACATCAATCGCCTGAAAACTATTTACTGAGTCCGAATCTACACAATGAACATTAATGTTGTCGTTTGTTCCATAGATCGTAAGTCGATAGTTTCGAAATATTTTGATGGAGTTTGGGTGGCATATTTTTATCTCACAAAAAATTGATTTGCGTCATATTTACTATGTTAGTTTGGTGCACTGAATTAATAAGTAAAATAAAGATTGAACGAAGCCATTTTTTGAACTCCTCCCTTTTTAATCGCTCCGATTTGGATTTTACGGTGGGTCTTATCCGCCTACAAATTTGTAATTTGCTCTGTGGCATTTCTGTTGGCATATTAAAGAATTTAAAATAACTTATGTATGCAGAAAATTTTGACTTATTGTCACCTTAAGGCACAAATTTGAATTTATCACGTTTGCAAATCGACCGATAAGCACTGCTTCCGTCTCTTAACTCGCGTCTAGTCATTTCACTATATCCTAGTAACCCAATCAAAATCGAAACATTTAAAACAATTGGCTTTAGGCATTTTGCAACCAACGATTCATTGCATTGACGCATTGCAATGACGCATTCTTACAATGAAGCACTTTCCTTGCAACTGCCTAACTTTTTCCTTTATTAGCAGAATGGTAATCGGGGCAAATTATCCTACGCATCAACTAGAAAATCCTTTGAAATCATCTAAAGGACGTAGGATCAGCTTAATATATTACTTGATCAAAAGTACTACACTCAATATCTTTCAAAAATCGCTTCATTATATATCTAGTTTCTCCGACGGTGAAGAAGCAAGTTACGAGCTAACAATTAGTTTGCATGCAAGCGCAAAAGAAAAAGTGGAATAAGCTATTATTAAGAATTCTAGCAAAAATATGTCTTATTCCCAAAGCAGTTTCAAAAATGCAATGATTGAATGTAGTTTGAATCGGTGCATTGCTAGATCTATTCGCCAACCTTTCCTGACTGTGCAAACGATAGTATCAGTCTAAAGCTCCAAAACATAGATGCGAAGGTGACTATGCTAAATATTGATTATTGTTCATATGTACTAATTGGCCGGAAAAACACCCAAGAGTTTAGTGAACCGAAACCAAAAATGAAATGAAAAACAAAAATGATGATTTGATGATTTGAAGTGAGACGATCCTATTAAATAAGCGCACCCGTTTCCCTTTTGGAAATCAATTTAGTTTAATGTTTTAAATGATGTACAAATTTCCTGGGAATAGATAGTCCCATAGCTGGAACCTTCTGGGGCTTCTGTTAAAAAAAGTAAAACACAAAAACTTAGTTTTCAAAAACTTTTTACGAAATTGATACACACAGAAAACCCACCGTGGCTTTGTCCGGTGGAATCATATTGTTAATGAAAAAGAACAGCGACACGCTCGGACGCAAATGTAATAGGTTACGTATTAGAAAATAACACTGTCGCACTGTTAACGGGAATGGTACCAAGTACTTAGTAAATCTCTTTTCAAACGACTATTGCTTTTTGTATTTAAATTTCATTTCGATTTTTTTTTTTTGGAACTTGTAAAATTTTCTGTTTTTCTTTATTTTCGTTTCTTGACATAATTTACGGCATTCAATTTTATAAAATTTGTAGCTACTATGTTTTTCTACATTTATATGTTCCTTCCTAAAGTCCAGTAATCTTAATATTGTAAATCGATTCCAATTAAATAATTCAATTTCCAAACAGTTGTTTTGATACGAGAGCTATTTTAACTAGAAAGTGGGTACCAGAATTAAAAGAAAACTGTCGAGATTCCCAATTGATAGCTCACAACTGTTTTTAAGATGAACGTGTACTGCTAACAATGCTTTCAATTTTTAAACTATATACTTTAACACGTTCGCGGACGTGAATGCTATAGCATTCATTTTCATAGTGATGCAAAATGACCTGAATGTTACAGCATTCAAATTTTAAAGCCAATTTTTGTTCTATATATAGCTATAGCATTCACGTCATCCTAGTTGAAAAATATGATCTATATTGTCGTGGATGCTATAACATTCATTTCATATAACAGCTAAAATACTATGTTCTGGAAGCGTTTTGCTTCCTTACTAAACCAATACAAATGAAATCCGTCCGAGTCCGCACAAATGTAGTTACAGAGGTTTTACCACAACCATCCTCTTCCCGCACTAATGCTAAGATTGCTTTGTATATGCATATGGACAAACACATACATACAAACACACACACACCCGTGAGGGCGAGAATTCGGAATAAATATTACTACAGCTGCCATGCACCCCCAAGCTGGACGCAGGCAGAGTTCTTAAATATGTTGAACGAACTAGTGGGGGATGCCTGCGATAAACCACTAGGCGTAATCGCGGGGGACTTCAACGCCTGGGCGGTGGAATGGGACAGCAGAACCACCAATGCTAGAGGTCGTGTCCTTCTGGAAGCGTTCGCAATGCCACCACTGACCTTAATGAACGACGGTAAGAAACATACGTTCCGGAAAGCGGGTTTCGGATTAATGATCGACATCACGTTCGTGAGCGATAGCCTGGTGCCAAAGTGCAGTGGGACGCTCAGTGAAGGCTACACGGGCAGCGACCACCAAGCCATCTTTATAGAGGTCAACGCTCGGCGAGGCAGACGAAATAGAGGCCTGACGCACAGCGGTCCGAAGAGGAAAGACACGTCGGTCGACGATGAAACCTTTAGACTGACTTTCTCTTCCCGTGCTATAAGCGGTGATACAAAGGAATAGCTTGTACACAAAGTGTATACCGCTATAATCGAGGCATGCGACGCGTCAATGCCTAGAAGGAGGATGTGCAAAAAAGGCGCCCCGTGCTGCTGGTGGAACGCAGAAATAAGTTCGACGAGGAAGGACTGCCTTAAAGCCCGAAGATTGGTCGAGCGATCTAGGGGAAAGCCAGACTTCGACAGTCGGGTCCAAGCCTACAAGTGCCTACGCGGAGATCTGAAGAAAGCCGTCAGGCGCAGCAAGAGGAACTGTTTCGAAGTTCTCTGTAGAGAGGCTGACGTCAATCCGTGGGGCACGGCGTACAAAGTGGTTCTCAAGAAACTGAAAGGGAACGGCCGGCCATAAGTCACGTGCCCAGCCATGCTGAGAAAAATCGTAACAACACTCTTCCCGGTGAGGCCGCCATATGTGGCGGTGGATTTCTTTGGAAGGGAGCAAGAGCCATCCCCGGTTGTTACTACGGAAGACCTGCTTGCGGCCAGCAAAAGAATTGGCGACAAAAAGGCCCCGAGGCCGGACGGAATTCCTAATGTGGCCCTGAAGGCGGCGATTAAGGCAAGACCGGAGATATTTGCACACCTTCTGCAACAATGTTTCACTGAAAGGGTCTTCCCAGATAAATGGAAGACGCAGAGGCTAGTCCTGATCCCTAAAGGTAACAAGCCATCGGCTGAGCCGTCGTCATATAGGCCTATCTGTCTCCTGGATACGATGGGCAAACTGCTGGAGGCAGTAGTATACGAGCGGCTTCTGCTAGTAGCCGAAGAAAATGGTGCTCTATCCAATAGCCAGTACGGCTTCAGGAGAAAGCGGTCGACAATAGATGCCATAAAACACCTGGTGGGGGTGGCACCCGACGCCATAGCCGGGGACCGATGGAAAGGTGGGACTACGAAATACTGTGCCCTTATTACGCTAGACATTAAAAACGCCTTTAACTCGGCGGATTGGGGAGCTATTCGTAAGGCTCTTATAAGAGCGCAGGTTCCCAAGTATGTATTAGATATCATAACGAGCTACCTGCCGAACGGTACGTTAGTGTATGAAAGCGACAACGGCACAGAAATGTATAAAATATCAGCAGGTGGCCCACAAGGGTCTCTTGTGGAATATCATGTATGACGACGTTCTGAAGTTGCGGCTGCCCACCAACGCGACAAGTATTGGGTTCGCCGACGACGTAGCGATAGTGGTGGTCGCAAAGCAAATTTCAGACATAGAAGCGAAAACTACCGAGGCAATCATGCGCATCAAAGCATGGCTAAACAAGGTGGGCCTAGAGCTGGCTGAACACAAAACTGAAGTTGTGCTTGTGAGTAGCCGGAAAAAGCCAGAGACGTACAGGATAAGAATCGGGGATCACACAGTGCAATCAGTGCCCGCGCTCAAATATCTGGGAGTCATAATTGACCACCGCCTTAACTTCAGGCGTCAAATTGACTACGTGGCGAATAAAGCGGCAGGCATCCAGACGGCACTGGCAAGGATTATGCCAAATGTGGGTGGGCTGAAAACAGCTAGGAGGAAGGTCATAGCCACGGTGGTGACCTCAGTCATTTTGTATGCGAGCCCAATATGGGCGGGCGCATTGACTGTAAAGGCAACACTTCGAAAATTAGCGACGGTATATCGCCTTAGCGCCCTGAGGCAGATTTGCGCATTTCGTACCGTGTCGGAGGAGGCAGCGCTAGTGCTAGCTTGCACCCTGCCAGTCGATATTCTGGCCGGCGAGATGAGCCGCATTTACGAACGGCGTCGTGGCAACGAGCTCTCCTCACGCATTATACGAAGCGAGGAGCGGATGGTCTCGTTGAGGATGTGGCAGGCGAGATGGGAAAGAACGACCAAAGGAAGATGGACGTTCGTTCTTATCCCTAGCATAAGAGTATGGGTTGAAAGACGCCACGGAGAGGTAAACTATTACCTCACCTACCTTCTGACTGGCCATGGCTGCTTTCGGAAGTATCTGCACAGGTTCGGGCACGATAGCTCGCCTAATTGCCCGATATGCACGGATATGGAAGAAGACGCGGAGCACATAATGTTCTACTGATGCAGGTTTGAGAGCGGGCGGTCACAAGTGCACCTTACGAGTTATCGAGCCTAATGATCGGTAGTGCAGCAGCCTGGAACGCCATAGACGCGTTCGCTAGCAATACGTTCGTGGAGCTACGACGGCTTGAAAGACAGCGGGTGGAGAGCAGAGGGGATGGAAGCCAATAGTGTATTCCACTGAGGTCCTGCCATCGGAAGCGTTCTAATGACAAACAGCCTCCGCGAAGTAATACCTAACGGTGGTCCCGCGGGGGAGAGTGGTAGAAGAAGTGTGTGGGGGAGTAGTTTTTAGTACGTAGAAGTCGTATTTGCTGCTATTAAGAACCAGCAGTATCATTTGACGATTTTCTACCTCCTGCTCACCGAGCAAAAACACACACACACACACACACACACACACACACACACACACACACACACACACACACACACACACACACACACACACACACACACACACACACACCCATACATACATATACGAAAACCTACGCAAATATACACATACACTCGTACTCACACTATACACAATCAAGCTTGAAAAGAATATCATTGAATTGTATTAGGCACATTTGATTGGATAATATAAACAAAAATAAAATAAAATAGTAATAATGAAACAGAAAATACGTCTGCTACCTAACCATTCGCCAAGGGTCACTATACTATTGTAATCACCTCATCTCCCATAACTGTAAATAGGCAAAGCTAGTTAAGCAAATACTAAACTGCATGAAATATACCTAACGGTTAACATAGAATAAGTAGAATGTAAACATATATCCCATAAATGTAAATAGGCACAGCTAGATAAGTATACAGTAACCCTCATAGGTAGAAACGTAGCATTAAGCAAAGCAAGCAGGTAGATGACTAGCATACCTAAGCATAATATGTAGTTATAAAGGCAAGCAAACAGGTTCGATCGCGCTTGTCCGACACGCAACACGTATAAGAATAGCCATATAAGAATAGCATTATAATAACGGGACAGCTTGGTGGCCAGCACTATAAAAGTGCGTGTCGCAGTACGCTCAGCATCTATTATGTTATAGCCACCGCCGAAGTAAGTGAAAAACACCGTCTATACTTTGACAACTAGGGTTTTTTTTGTTTGACTTTACGGATAGGGGATGAGCTGGTTCAGCTTTAATCGCCATCCCCGAAGGACGAAAAGGACTAGTGAGTTTACGGATAAGGGATGAGCTGGTTCAGCTTTAATTGCCATCCCTGAAGGACTAAAAGGACTACTGACTTTACGGATAGGGGATGAGCTGGTTCAGCTTTAATTGCCATCCCTGAAGGATTGGCGAACATTTATTATTGATTATTATTTTGTGACAAGGACCTGTTAGGAATGGACCCACGGCTGCTATGATTC
Source organism: Glossina morsitans morsitans (assembly GCA_001077435.1). Classification (NCBI taxonomy): domain Eukaryota; kingdom Metazoa; phylum Arthropoda; class Insecta; order Diptera; family Glossinidae; genus Glossina; species Glossina morsitans. The sequence goes on from CCAG010012735.1 coordinate 108,576, forward strand.
ACGTCCGTTTCTCTTTGTAGTAAGCCGCGAATTCGGAATTAGGAAAAAAATAATAAATAAATAAAAAAACAAACAGAACAAGCGAAAAAATTAAAAACGTGAAGAGGAGTCGGGCCACCAGGCTGGTTTTTTTTGTACCGCTAAAAAATAAAAATAATAAATAACAAATACCCGTTTGTAATCCCACGCGAATAAATAAAATAAACAATTAAAATAAAGTACAACCAAAGGTCATAGACTGATAAATTTTTCATGGAACGAACCCTGAATTGACTGGGTCATACCCTGCACCAGAAAGCATCGTTACAATGTAGAATCAGATTTTGGATATTACAACTAGTTCCAAAAATAATTGCCTGTCTATTTTTGCAGCTCCCTGAAATTTTTAATGTCCGCGAACGTGTTAACTACCGTTATCTGCAGATAAATCTAAATCTCTAGTTCCGGTTGTAACTTTCATATATGTACACTGGAAGTCTATAAAGTATATACATTTTAGACTTGTACGACGCCGAACTACTTCAGCTACGTACCTTCGCTCATCCATCACCGTAAGTTAATAATCATTGACCAAGTTGTCGAGATGCCTGAACAGATTACCGTTTAAAATTTTGTACAAATAATTCTGGAAACCACTAACAAAAAAAAAAAAATTAGAAAATCATATTCGGTTATGACCGAATCTTTTGTACCCATCGACGTGCTAGCCTTTTCTAGCCTTTAAAAGCTTAGAAAAAAGGAAAAAAACTAAATTTTAATACTCTATATTAGGTGGGCGCGGCCGATTTTTTATCTTCGAAATAAAAGTGAATATATATATCGTGCTGCTCTTATAGTTCATGTGTAACGAACAAAAACGAAAACCAAAACAAGAAAGCAAAGCGGTTCTAGATTTTTGTCTTGTGGGCGTTCTAGGTGTATGAAAAGCTGAAAAGTTTAGGCCACTTCCAATTCCTAGCCGATATCTTCATTTTCGCTAAAGACACTGCACAGTTGGGAGATGGATAGACGGACAAGTTTATGCACATTTCGAATTTGAAACTGGCCAAGAGTTTATATATTTCGTGCTTTTCGCTTGAAGAAGACATACACTAAGGAAAATTGGTGCGATATATATTAATCAAAATACTTCCTATTATTTTCAACAACTACATGTTTCTAGCAATGTAGCGATACCGAGTCGAAAGTGCATATTGGTTTGGCAACAATACTATCGTCCCAATACTATCGACCCGTTTTTGCACTTCTTCAGCATTTCCAAACCACATGCCAGCAAAGCCATGCTGCATCGATCAGAACAAGTGTTAGTCAGAAGACGCTAGGTCTCGTGAGTACGCTGAGTGCGGCAGAACTTCCCATTCGAGCTGCAATAGAGTTGACCTTGCAACGTAGGGCCGAGCGTTGTCATGCAGGAGGATGAGTTTGCGTTTGTTACCCGCTATTGCTGGTCTCTTTTACACCAGAGCATTGATAAAGTTGTTCAATTGGATTGGATTGCCGTAACAGACCCTCTTTTCATCGCAGTCACAATACGTTGCAGAAAACTCCGCTTTTTTCACCTAGCAAGCAATGAAACTGCGATGTTCGAATTGGCATTTTCGAACAATTCGTGTGGTAGCCATTTACCTTCTTTTGACTCTTTCCCATCACATGTAAACGTCAAGAAACAGTTTATTGATCAGCGGCTAAGTTGTTCGAAAGTTCTGTGAGAGTTTGAACTGGGTTTCCGTCTAATTCTTTGAATCTATTGTCTTCGAGCATTTTTGGTCCTTCAACTCGTTCTTTATCAATGGCATCAATATCAGCACTTTTAAACCGTTGAAAGCGCAAACGACAATTGCTATATGATGAAGCAGCATCACCATAAGCTGCTAAAAGTGTTTTATGGGTTGCGGCAGGGTACTTTTCCCAATTAAACAACAACAGTAATGGGAAGAGTGTCTGTCTACATTGAATAACTAAGTAATATTACGTTGTGCAGAGAAAGTTAAAAGTCATCGAATTTATTCATTGTGGATATTGATACTTCGCATTAATTTGTCATTTTCACCAATAGATGTCGCTGATCAAAAAAAATAAATACATTCACCTACTAGTTTGTAGAGTTTTTGAAGCTTATTACTGTGCTTTACAAAGGTATTAAGAAAGAAAAAAAATTATATTCGATCGTGACCGATCCTTTCACATCCATCACTGTGATCCTAAAAAAACGTAAAAAACTGCATTTTCATACTTCTTAATTCGACCAAAGATTTTAATTTGCACATTGAGCTGTAGTTAAGTAAAGAGCTGGGTCCGCGCTACGTTTCTATATCTGTATCTATCACTTAACCTCAATATCGGACTTTTTAAAGGTTATCAAAGTAACTACGTCGTATTTAAACTAACTTGCCATCTTGACATCTCACCATGGTTCGAAAACTAACTTAATAAGTTGTGTCGTTCATTGTTATAAGTTGCCAAGCGTTTGCATGTTTGCATTGGCTTAGAGATTCTGTATTGGTTCTGTACTGGCGTGGACATGCCGCTGTGCTAGTTGCGTACATGCTTTCTTTTCCTTATTTGTTTATATATGAATTATTGTTTAAGTATTATTTTCCTTCTCTTTAGTTCTCCTTATATACTTTACACTGGTTTTTAACTTATACTCAAAAACTTTTATTTTGAAAATAGAAGTATGCAGCTGCACCCACTCCATATTATAGATCATGAAAACTTTATGGTTTTACGTCTTTTGTCTGTTTTAGGATAACGTTGATGATTATAAAAGATTTTGTCCCGACCTAAATTAATTTTCTTACTTGTTTCCGATTGAAAATTGTTTTATTCGAAAGAAGTTAGGAGATCGTTTTATCTATAACAAAGAACATTTGAGAAATGCGTTCTCCAGATTTGACAAAATTCTCTGAAATGTTTCGACATATTCCCTTGAAAATATTGACAATACTGTATCGACATGCTTTGCTTCATTGATAAATAACTTATTTGTGAGAATTATAGAAGAAAAAAAATCCAACACAGTTAAGCTCTTTCATTGGGGCCCTATAATGATTTCATTTTTGCGTTGAAAAGCAAAAACTCACTAATACTCGGGACTTTGTATTAATATACAATCATTTCGATGTGGGTTTACACCCACCACCAAGGAATGAGACTCTTGAAGATTAAGAAGGGCGCACTCAGTAGCAATATATAACGACGTCCTGCGGTGATATTACGTTTAGGTGATGGCAACGCTATTCATTCAAGCAAGCCAGCATAGTACAGCATTGACTTAAAATGTATTGCGCAAACACAATAAACGCATTTTCTTTTAAATAAAGCTGAATTTATTGAATAATAATTTCAATAATATACATTCCCATACAAGAATATTAAATATATACATACATCACAGATTAATTTTTATGAGAAAACATAAGATTTACAGACGCGGAAACATATAGATAGCGGCTAATGATTTGGAAAATAGTTTACAAAAGTTAACAAATTTGGACACAACAGAAGAATCTTAAATTGCATTCCTTCATATTTTATTTTTCCTTTGGGGGAAATTTAGGAGCTGTATCTCTGCAAATGGTTTGCGCAATAAATTCAATCAACGTACGTGTAGGGCGACCAGCCATTCCTGCCCGTAAATATTCGAAACACGTACCCTTTGTGGTCATTACATTGCTTGCTTCAATGTGCATCCATTGGCCACAAGGAACAAACTCTCGTAAAAATGCGGCAGCTTTGCAGGGTTTGCCACCTCGGCCTATACCATAGTTCTGAACGTCAGCCGACATTCCGCTGGTTACTTGTGTTGAGTAATAATTCCAGAGCGGCAATCTCCAGACTCTATCACCCGTATGCATACTAGCATGTTTAATCTGCTGCCACAAAATCTCCGAATTAGTAAAAATGCCACAAGCGGCCTCTCCCAAAGTGTGATGCATGGACCAAGATGTAGTACCGATATCAACAATGCATTTAGGGCAGAAATTCTGAGCATATAGAAGAGTGTCGGCTAATACTAAAACGTCTTCATGATCTGTGCCTTGAACTTTTATATGTTTGCCATTCATGCATTTTACAGTATCCCCTGACCGAAATGAATTGCAACCCATAACATTTTCACAAAGCGGAATAAGACCTCTTATGTTAACCGGTAAACGCAATGCCGCTATGGCTCTACAAGCCGCAACAACGACGGCAGCTCCTGTCATGTCGCCACGCATAACATATAATTTTTCTTTTGGTTTCAAGCAAAGGCCACCGCAATCGTACGTTATTCCCTGACCAATTAGTACAATCGGTCTTTCGTTAGCTGATGTACCGTAATAGCTAAGCTCCAAAAAAATTGGCGGCTCACATGAAGCTTTTCCCACTGACAGAAAGGCGTTCATTACTTGACTCTCGGCCCAACCCTCGACTTTGACCTCTACGTTTACGCCTGATTTACATAAGACTTCGACTACATTTTGAGCGAAAGCCGTTGGTGTCAAAATGTTTGCGGGCATTTCTTGAAGCTGACGTGTTAGATTTTGGGCGGATGCTTTCTGAAGCCCAATCCGAAATCCTTCAATATCGCAAACCTCATCCTTAGTCGTATATAAATCGATTGTGGGTACGGCTATACGATCTTTTTTCCGACGTAATTCCTGATAGGCCCAAACGCCTAGGGCAGCGCCTTCAGCGGCAGATTCGGCATGACCGCAATTCTCGACTTCAATCCGATCTGTATTTAAACGTGCCAGATCCATGCAAGCCTTAGCTACGGATCGTCGTATGGTCTCTTTTTGCTCGTCGATTATTTCATAAGGATTGTACCCTAAACATTCTTTACCCAAGCCTACTATAGCTACGGCTGAATAATATGGTATTTTCTCAGTCTCTTGAGCAAAAAGCAACCTAGCCTCCCCCCGCTTAGGCATCGGGCCAGACATACGCAATATTTCTATCATGCGACCACCAGTTCTTTGAATATTATATTTCCAGCCGGCTGGCGTCAAAATGCCCGTGTCTTTTTTGTCATCTTCGTCGGCATACACACCTAATACTAAGCCACGTGAAGGTGGATCAGCGCAAATTTCTGTATGCTGCAATTGCAGCATCTGATTAATTGCTTGGGATGCGTAGTTACGAATTTCATTAACATGTTTGCCGGCGCGTCGCAACGCATTTGACCGTAACATTCTAAACATAATAGGCTAATATCTCTCAAGTAACGCGGCTTCTTTCAATATTTACGATGTGTTCTATATGAATATAAAAATAAATTATTTCGATATTTTCCTATCTCGCGGAAACGATTTCTGAAAAACTAAATTTTCAATCTGAGATCTTAACGACGTATGTGAAAAAAATAATTGAAAGCAGGAATGACAAATGTAAAAAGATTCGGGAACTCTAAGTTGCCAAACAAGTTAAAGTAAAATATAGTACAAGCGCAAAACATTGAGAAGTTACCAGAAGCAGAAAAGTTTCTAATGCATACCGTAATGAAACTTACAACGTATTGACCGATTTTAGGAACCCACGCTACTTCGCCGATATATACCAGCGCTTCTCAATAACAGATTTAGCAATTGTATTAAGATATATTCACATTGTTGATCTTTGGTGAGTTTTGGTTTGCATGTAAACCATGGGATAGGCAACTAGTGCCATTGTCTTATACATTGTAAATTGATTATTTAAAATAAGATGTAGTGTATTTTATATTCTCCTCACGCATTGAAGGTTTTTTTCTCTCTTATAGGAATGCAATACGTTTTCTATTTTGCGGTAGGAATCATTCTAATGAATAAATTTACTAAATAAGTTGATTAAGAATGGCTTCTGTTTTCTATTATGATGTGAAAACTACGTTTAGATTTTCCTTAAAGTGTGATTATGTACAGAATGATTAAGTTATATATATATTTCATAAGCAGTGTTTCGTAACATTTGAGTCCTTTAAACGTAATACGAATGTACACATTGCCACAACGATTGTCCGCGGTTTAGTTGCATATTCTTCTTTTATACACAAGATATATTTATAATACAAGAAATTCATAATTGCCAGAATTTTTGCTAATATATACACCTTGTTCGAAGTAGCTTCTCCACAAAATTAATTTAAAAAAAAGCCTTTGAAGGAAATTAAAAAAAAACCACACAGGCAGCAGATTTTGAGTAGTAAAGCTCTCCAAACCTTTGAAAGATATCCATTTTAAAAGCATTTTGACACAATTTTATTCATAATTTTTTTTTTTTTTTTGAAGGCATAAATGACTGAGCAAGTACTTGTAATCTGTAATATTTGAAATTGGTAGCGAGGTTAAGATTTGTGGCTTTGGAAAAAGAAAGCTTCGCAAAGTCGGCTGAATATTTTATTTCTTTGCTACAGACAGAGGTTGTTACATTCAGTTTTAGGAAAACTTTGAAGAACGAATTTTGGAAAACATATAATACAAGACATATAATAACAAGTATTATAGTATCTGCAAATGCAAACATTAATACTGTTTTTGTTCCAGCACTAACCTTTAAGTAGCGAACGATATTGGTGTTAGGCGTCATTTGTGGGTTGTTCTTTAAATTACGAAAGAAACGCATCTTCCTTTTGGAAATTGTCAATTACTGCAGAATCTCCCAGTAATAGCGCTGATGCGAACAAAGCTCCTGGCTCAGAGAGATGACTTTAAGAAAACCATAAATTTTTATGTAGAAAATGCATATCTTTACTATTTTAAAATTATTACTTTCAAAATAGGGAATAGGTACATCTGGATATAGGAAAAAGCAAGGGCCTAGAGCAACCAAAATTTCGAAAATTCGACAAAACTAAAAAATTTCTAAAACTTTTTGCATGTCGACCAATATGGAATCACGCATTACAAACGAAGGCAACAAACAAAGACGTTAACAGAATTACAATTAGAAAAACCTTTGGCATAAATCAAAAATATAAATGCCTTTCTAAAAGTTCCAAAAATAATACCTGCGTTATTTTAAGAGAGAGATGGAGTTTAAATAAGTCGATAAAATGTATGCTTTTTCTTACAGTTAAAAACTCTGCACTCTGTAATACCTTACGAGAACTAAAAGCAAAAAATAAAAACTAATCCAGCAAGTCCATAGCATACGTATTGCATTAGCACAAGACACAAAAAGAACAGCATTTTTGAAGCATAGGGGGAAATGCAAATACTAATTGGAGAACTGAAAACAGAGTCGTTTTAAGAACAAAATTTTCCATTTTCAACATTTTCTTTTCACAAAAGTTGATGAAAATAATTTTGTATTGATGGCAAAATGATAATGAATTGCAAAGATTTGGATAGAACGGGACTAATATTTGAACTTGAAAAGGTGAAAAGAAGCCGAAATTTTCATATTTAGTTAATGGGTAAGAACCTTACAAATATTCATGGTCCGCCCACAAACACATCGACAATACGATGCTAATACTCTGTGACTCTTCAATGATAAATACTAGATTTTGAGTAGGGATAAGACTAGAAGAAGAGAGATGAACATTGTAAGCAAATTTTAACACAAATTCAGTAAAACGGCGTTTAGTCGCAAATGATTAGGCACTTTTGACGCTCTTGTATATATATTAGTTAGTAACTGTAGCAACGAATTAAAGTGGGCAACTGGTGGGGTTGGTTCTCACGTAGCTAACATTAAAATTATAGTTTAATAATCATTCTGTGAGCGGTCACAGTAACAGTTTTTATACTTACAATTTCGATGTCGGAATTAAAAATAGTCTTTCTTAACAATTCGTTGACAAATTTTCTAGATTTTTGAGACAACTCGCCTCCTTATAGCGAGTATGTCCATATTCGATTGATTTTGAAAAATTTAATACTCTTGGGGTTAAAATTGTTTTGCAATATTAAATTTTATATTAAATATCGTAATTCAAATCAGTAAATAAATTTAATTTTGTAAATAAATTTATTTTATAAACACATCAAAAATATACATTTGTATACAAAAAATATTACGTGTATATATACATCACGAATTTTATGCGAAAACATTCAATTTACAGATGCAGGTATGTGTACACCTGCGCACATTCAGGAGAAACATTTTCAAAATATTGTAAAAAGCAGAAATTTGGAGGTCATTTTCATTGGTTTTTTGCACAAAGATATTTACTCAAGCACTTGCTATTATTTTTTGGGCATTTTTGGGGCCGTATCGGCGCATATTGCCTGGGCGATAAATTCAATTAAGGTACGGGTTGGGCGACCAGCCATTCCTGCCCGTAAATATTCAAAAGTTGTGCCCCTGGTGGTCATTACATTGGTTGCATCCATGTGCATCCATTGACCACAAGGAACAAACTCTCGTAAAAACGCAGCAGCTTTGCAAGGTCTACCGCCCCGGCCTATACCATAATTTTGTACGTCAGACGACATGCCACCTCTGATTTGTTGCGCGTAATATTCCCATAGCGGCATTCTCCACACTCTATCGCCCGTATGCATGCTAGCATGTTTAATCTGCTGCCATAGAATTTCCGAATTGGTAAAAACACCACAAGCAGCCTCCCCCAACACTTCACGCATATACCGTGAGTTAGTACCGACATCGACAATGCATTTAGGGCAAAAATTTTGAGCATATAGAAGTGCGTCAGCCAATATTAAAACACCCGCTTGATCTGTGCCTTGAATTTTTATGTGTTTGCCGTTCATGCATTTTACAGTGTCTCCTGGACGAAATGAATTGCAACCCATAACATTTTCACAAAGAGGAATAAGACCTCTTATATTAACCGGCAAACGTAGAGCTGCTATGGCTCTGCAAGTTGCAACAACCACAGCAGCTCCAGTCATATCACCGCGCTTAACATATAATTGGTCCCTTGATTTCAAGCAAAGTCCACCGCAATCATATGTTATGCCCTGACCAATCATTACAATCGGTCTTTCGTCAGCCGCTGTGCCATAATAACTAAGCTCTAAAAATATTGGCGGCTCACAAGAAGCTTTCCCCACGGACAAAAAAGAATTCATCACCTGGCTTTCGGCCCACCCCTCGACTTTGACCTCTACGTTTACTCCCGATTTACACAACACCTCAACCACATTTTGGGCAAACGAAGTGGGCGTTAATATGTTCGAAGGCATTTCCTGCAACTGACGTGTTAAATTTTGAGCAGCTGCTTTCTGAAGCCCAATGCGGAATCCTTCAAGATCGCAGATCTCCTCTTTGGTAGTGTATAAGTCAACTGTAGGCACAGCTATGCGATTCTCCCTGTTTCGCAATTCTTGATAGGCCCAAACACCTAACGCGGCGCCTTCCGCGGCAGATTCGGCATGGCCACAGTTCTCTACCTCAATCCTATTTGTGTTTAAAAGTGCCAGCTCCATGCATGCCTTAGCTACAGATCTTCGTATGCCTTCTTTTTGTTCGTCGATTATTTCATACGGATTATAGCCCAGACATTCTTTACCTAAACCTACCACAGCTACGGCGGAATAATATGGCACTTTTTCAACTTCCTGTGCAAACAGAATTCTGGCCTCTCCACGCTTAGGCAAAGGTCCGGACATTCGCAGTACTTCAATTAAGCGACCATTCGTTCTTGTGATATTATATCGCCATGCGGCCGGCGTTAATATGCCCACGTCATTTTTATCATCCTCGTCGGCGTATACACCCAATACTAAGGCACGAGAAGGAGGATCAGCACAGATTTCCGTATGCTGCAATTGAAGCACCTGATTGATAAATTGTGATGCGTATCTACGCACCTGACGGAAAATTTTTGACGTGTTTCGGAGCGAATTTGAACGTAATGTTCCAAACATAATTTCTTGAGATTTCAAAACAGCGCAGCTTTTTGCAAAAATTACACAATTTTTTATACGATTATACAAATAAATTACTCAGATTTTTCCTTATTCCAAGAATTGATTTTTCGAAAACCAAATTTTTAATTTCAAATCTCAAAAGGGGATATGGAAAAAATATCGAAAAAAATCAAATTTAAATAATATTACAAACTTCCAAAAGCCGAAGTTACTAGATAGAATAAAACCACGCATGGAAGAAGTACAGAAGTTACCAGGAAAGACTATAGCCCGCTTATATTCCCAGGTGTGGAGAAGAAATTTAATTTATAAATTTCGTAAATTTTATAATTATAAATTTATAAGAGTTTTTAATAATAATAATAATAATAATAATAATAATAATATTAATAAAAATAAAGCCGAAAGCCTTAGATGCCAGTGCTTTAATATATATATATATGTATATGTATACATAAATATATACATATATATAACATAATATAATTATTAATGAATTAAAGTTATCCAATTTTGGAAAAATGTGCAAATTGAATTTCCCCCCAACTTTTTAATTTCCACAAAATAACTTAAAGCGAGTTTGTTCTTTATTCCAATACAATGCAATTTGAAAGTACAGAAGGTAGAACGGTTCTTATTTCCTCACTTATTCACCTCAATTGAAATGCCCCTTGCGGAACCTTGAACTCGTCGTCAAAATAAGTTGCCTTGATCCTAGAAAAGAAAAATTTGCTGCAACAATTTTTAAGTGCTAGTAAACGTTACGAATAAAATATTTATATGTATATACGCAATATGTACGAAGTTACGAAGTATATAGATTAACTCACCACCATTCCATTGCCGTTTCGGTTTATGAAACTATCTTCATTTTGTGCGGGCTTGCAAAAATGTACAATCAATTTTTCATACAATGTATTCAAAGGCTTTGGACAGGAAAAACTTTTGGAAAAATCTATTTGGGTTGTTGACAAATATATAATATCGTTTACTTACATATTTTCGGAGAACGTAACAGGATTTGAAACGCCACGCAGAGCCCTTTCATATCTTACAAAACTCCTTTTTTGACAATCTGCCAAATAACAAAATATGAATAAAGAAACCATTCCCCTGATATATATATATTTACGAACATTAGTTGATTATTTAACAACAACATTACACTCACCTTTGTTTTCGTCTTGTTTAGTCAAATGGATTAGCCCTATTAGCTGTAAGACTAAGGGATGGGCTTTTACTGTTTATTGGTTCTTTGCGCTTCATCAGTGGTAGTGGCAGTACATATGATGACTTACGTAGAGATTGATGATACACAACTGAATACAAGCTTTGGCGAATTAAGAGTATTAATTAGACAATCGGAGCAAAAAGCAAAAAAAAAGCATCATTATTATTATTATTACGATTAATTTAGCCAGAGAAAAAAATTCTAAGAGTAAAGCCACAAAGCATTACTATTCGGCTTTATTGAAAACTCCACCGCAATTGTGATTTAACCAAGGCCATTGAGTCGAGATTCTGTGCGTACACGCTCTCGAACGCATTATAATAAATTTACTTAGCTTTCAAAAATTTGAAATTTTTGTTTTAGTTCAGCTGCTTGTAAGTAAACAATTTTGTATGGAATTTATTTTATTTTCAATTTACAACTGTTCACTTTTATAAACGCAACTCCAAACAACTAATACTTACACAAAGTGTGTGCTATTTTGCTTACGCTTGATTCGACAGATTGAAAAGAGCGTTTCTCGAAACTTTCGTGCATATATATATAGCAAAAAAAAATCGTAACTCGTAAATGAAACCGAACTAACACCACGCATAATCAGTGACTTTTTCTTCATTTCTTGTCGCTATTTTATTATTTCTTATAATATAGAGGATGGAATAGAATTTACTTTATCGCGTTGATATTTATTATCTCGCAAGCGACACAAAGTACAAACCGTTATTGCTTTGCGGTAAGAACTATTCTAATAAATAAATTCAATAGAACGATGGTTATCGTTCTGTTTCAGTCAATAAGTGGATTTTTTTAGAATTTTTATATAGATATCTGAAATTGAAATTCTTATTAACAAAACTAACGGTGTTTTATATTTTTGCGTTTTTCGTGCGTGAGAGAAGCAAAACAACACGACAAAAGAGTTCGAGATTGTTTTTAAAATAAAACAGATTTCTCGTGTAACAGAGAAGTGTGAACAGCGTTGCCATTTTCTCTCATATAACAAAAGATTTTTTGACTATTTTTGTTATTTCTTACAAGCAACTCTGTGCTCTCTCTATTCTGCACACATATGTTCTTTTATTTCGGCGACAAACAAACAAACATATCTGCAGTTAACGGATTTTAGGATAGCATTTCGGTGACAAAGAAAATAAATATGCACTTACCGGCTGTTTAGGGTTGCATTTCGTAGCACTTCATATCATTTTGCACCAAACCAATCGCGCGATCACACGACAAAGTTTGATATACAAATAAATCAAGTCCGCCACGTAACTTAAAAACTTATTTCTAAAAGTGTGTTAGTTGTCCTCATTTATACCCTACCCGACGTGTGGTATAAAATACAATAAGTTAGTACGGATGTGTAACACGCAGAAAGGCTTAAGATAGACACACCGATCGATTCGGAATCATAATTTGAATTGACTTAAGTCTATATGTCAATTTGGTGTCTCTCCATCGAAGCGCGGCGAACATACATTTTAAGTGCGTTTATGTACGATAAACATACATCTGCATATGTAGGAAAAAAACCAAAGATGATGCAAAATAAAATGCAAAGCATTCTACTTTTCAAAATCTTTTTCATATTAAAGATTTCAAAGTTTTATACCAATTGGGTAAGTCAAAGGCGATATTACAACGAATTCGTTCGCATTTCGATTAGCGACACGAAATCAACTTTTTCCAAGAATTTGTGCGTGTTATTTTTTCTTCTATATGACATAACTGTTGACTGGACAACATGATTTCTTATATATACGCTATGTTATGGCAGAACTCACCAAAATTTTAAGGACTATATTTTTAAATTGCTAAAATATTGTAAATTGCCCGAATAATGGACTTTATGTGTGAAACGGTAGTATCTTAAGTTTAAATTGAATTGAAAAACGGCGCACAACTACCGTATGATGCTTATGTTCTCGTTCGGTGAAGCATCCCATTTTTCCTGAGAAATTTCCTTGACGTACGATATACGATGATGTGCGATTTAAAAACCTCTCGTCAATAATTTCGAAGAACTGCTCCTCAAGATCTCACGATTTTATATATTTTCCATCACTTATGGTACAAGGGCATACTAAATTTGTGCGGATGTATACCAGATACAGGAGCACCTGAAGTAGGCCCACCTCTGGTTATACCGAAGCTGATCTGCCCATCTGTCCATTTTGTATTCTTGTGTTCAAACTAAAGGTCGCAACTTTTGAGATATTTCGATGGTTTTTTCTTTACAACGCCTTGCCATATAACGCCTTGTTTTGATAAGTTGCTATATGAGTAACTGTGTAGGGACCTAGCCACTGTTTATTAAAATAAAATAAACAATAGCAAAACAATACTATCTTACAATTCCGCCACGTGTGAAGGCAAATCGATAAGTTTTCCACAAATGCCTTTTAAAGAAGAAAAATCATCCTTGCCATATACTTACATTTTTCGTAATAGATTGTTTTGTTTTCGAAGTAACAATCAATCAATATTGAGAAGCAAAAAAAAAAATTTGAGCACAATTAACAGCTAAAATAATTGCAGTTTTTACCTTATTAGCCACCTATCTAACTAAGCTTTGCTTTAAAATTTAAGCGGAGTATTTCCCTAATAATTTTAACCATGATCTCACGAGCAGAATTGTAATTGTTTCTAAGATATAGATTTACAAAGATTTAATTGCCAACACATACACATAATAAGTGGGAAAATTTAGTCGTCTTAGGCCGAAACTTGCATATCTTTTATCTAAGTTATTACAGCAAATAAAAGACAGTATACACTTCTTTGAGGTTTGCGCAGCAATTTCATACCTACCAACTGAAGATGGCAATATAATATTAGGTTGAGGCTATGAAACGGGCTTGAATGAAAATAAAAACGAAAGCGGCACATATAAGAGTAATCTTTTGACTTTATTTATTGCACGCACACAGCTGTATGACTTCTTCCTACACCTAAGTGCTCGATTAGTTATGTGTAGATCGGATTCCACAGTCGTCCTTAATTTCACTCATTAATTAATTAATTAATTTCACTCAAATTGCCAGAACGAAATTTTTGAAACCAATATCGAGCACATTTTTCATTGGTGGATCGATCTCCGAATACCTGATTAATATTGCTTGAAGCTTGAGGTGCGGTATGATTTAATTTAAACTCGTACAAGAAGAGTAGATGTAAACCGCGATTTGTTTCCATCTGGTTTAGGATAAAAATAAAAAAAAATGGAATACAAACACGAAAAAAAATTTTACAAAATGAGTAATGAGAATACCTTTAAGCTCTATAAATAAAAATATAGAGTGCACGTTACAGTGTATCCCTCTCAGTCGCAGCTGAACACTGACTAAACAAAAAACGCCCCTTTCATAGTTTCCAACCTAAATATGCAAAGTATGTAAGCAATGACAACGATTGTATTATTGAAATTGAAAATACCAGACTGCTGTTTATTGTAAAGTAATTCAAATTCACGATGAACTAAATATAAAGAATTAATAAACGTAAGTAAAAATGTTCTGACGACTGCACGATTTTACAACATTATAACTTGACTCGATGGCTCTAGGTAACGATTGATTCTTGTTTCATTGTGTTTCCCTGCGCCGCCTTCATTATCAACAGTTGTTCTAGGCATCAAATCCATTACAGTATACACTGATTTTAGTAAAAGGTTTGACCTGTTAATCATCGATGGATTACTTATTAAAATGGACCAGATTATGCCTTTATAACCAATCTTTTAGAGTTTCGTTTAATTCTGTCCAAGGTAGCCAACAGATTTAATTTATGAGATAATGTAAACAAATAATTTAAGCAGGTCTTTATTGCAAATACAAAATAGAATTATAGAGGTAAAATAGCATGTAAGCAGCAGTCGATTTTGATAAGGTAGTCACTTTATTCTGATGATCAATTGAAGGCACAACCCGCTCTCTCCCAAACCCGACCGAATGAACGTTTGCTATCAATAATTGTCTTGAAAGTCAGGAGCCGACCTAGATAGGAAACTTTATAATGTTTGCTTACATCCATTTTTATTTATCAAATTCGGCGTCCGCTTAGGGATGCACGTCTGCCCATCTGCGTACTGTAGTATTATCACTCCACCGTAATCCTTTTTTTACCCTCAAAGATAATGTTGTATTCTACGTATTCATTATAATACTAGCCTAAGCCTTCTTCTTATTTCACTACCATAAACATTTTTATTTTACTATTTTACTAGTGTAAACATATTCACTTGACAAGTATAAGCATTTTCTCAAATTTCACTTTTTGTCAACATAAGCATATTATTGGACTTATGGTACTATATAGGAACAAGGTCTGTAATAAAGATAAAACCATTATTAACATTTCGATTGAACGATCAACACAATTTTAACCTTGTCTTCTCACCTTCTAAATATGTTTCCAGGTACTCCGCGACTTTGTTCGCGAAACCAAGTATGCCCTTTTTGCGAATGGAAAAACTTTAAGGTACTAAAATAGCAATATTCTTTTCATTTTTGTTAAACACTACAGTACTGTGTGTGGTTAAGATTCTCCACATTTCAATGGTGATGTTGGCTTCAAATTTGGAAGTTCTTGGAAGTTGGTGTTGAAAATGGGACAAATCGGTTAAAGGGCATACTTAAACGTATTATATTCTGCGGATGAATCCAATACCCACAACAACTTTTCAGAATTATATATTTTAAAGAAAAATCTTTTCATCTTTCTAGACAAAAATTGGTAACATACACTATTCTGGCATTCGACATGAATATAGAACATTTCTAGCGGACGAATCCATTTTTTTAACGTATAATGTATAAACGCTCTTTGAACGTTGATAGTGAGGTTTTGGAAGGCAGCAAAACTTAGGTAGTATCTTAAAAACAGATAAAGAATTGTATTAAACAGATTATGTAATTGGTCGATCTTGACCGACTTGTGTTTGAAATTTTATCGACTGTATTATAATTTTTTCTCAACTGCAAGCAAAGTTGAGCAAAGCGACAAAGGAAAAACAATGTAGACTCGTATTTTACGGCTTTAAACATGTCGCACTCGGCGTCACGATACGATTAAAATTGTTATTACAAGTTAAACGCAAATAAAGGTCTGAAAGACAGACATAAAGCGGAAGAAGGTTCAATTCGAATACGTGTCAGAAAAGCGAAAAGTTGATTGACTTTTAGAATTAACAAAACTGCAAAATTAGTGGCGGTGTGTTCCCATGAAAGTTTGCGTATTGCGGATCGGTTTTAATGTTTATTTGTTGCTCTTAGCTCGCTTGTTAGGTTCTGTTAATCTTTTATTTTAATTCTATTGAACCATGACTTTTTCTATCATCGTAAACCGTTACTTCTTCCATCTTTGAGATAGAATATTAATTGCGTACGTGTAGAACAATTTGCCTTTTGGGACTATCGAGAAGAAAATGCATTTTTCGCTTTTGGACGTCGTCACACAAAAGGAAGATCTTGCCGGATAAACAATAAGCCACCGCTTCAAACTTGTTTTAAATGCAATTAATAATGTCTAGTGCGAGTGTGCGTCGATGTTTTTTGTCTATTGTGAGTAAAGTTGGCGCCACATCTTCATCGTACACAAAAGTTTCGTGCAGACCATGGAACACATTGTCTTTTGATATCCAGAGGATCTTAACTATTCCTTAGAAATTTACTTTCCGACTGTCAAGATTTTGATGACTTCTAGTGTAAACACTTCTCTTAAGCGAACACTTTAACGTAAGCAAATTGCAAGTTGTTATTTCCGAAGGAGAATTGTTACCACAATATTGCCCATGCCCAGTCACACACATCAGTACGTGCGAACTCTGTTTAGCGCCAAACGTTGTCATTGGTAGAAATTACGACATCATGGGCATTAGCATACAGCGCCCCATTTTGGCCTGTTGTATTTGGCCGCTCTCTTTAATAATGTTTTCGTTTAGTTAGAGCAAGTCAGAAACCCTTTTCACACGCCCAACCTCACTAATCCTTTACCAACAATGTTAATGATTTGTCTGTAACATTGTTTTTTGTCTGTTAAATACGTGAACTATCTTTTACATCCAATTCACTATACTTTACATTCGATTCTCATAAATTGCTCCTTCTTTGTACAGCGCTCGGACCTACTCATGACTTTGAAAAGCAATGCTGGGTATACTTATTAATAGCATTATTTATACTGTCATGCCCATAGTTTGATTTCGCACTATGGTATGGTGTTCATTACATTTTCTATTGAAGAAAGGCGAGAACTCAATGATCGTTGCAATGCAAAACTTGCCCAAATAACGGGATTAAAACAGTATTTTCAACATTACGATATCGCTAGTATGTCTTTTCAACATTTTTTTCGCTTTTCTTTCGAAAAGTTTTATTTCGATCTTCAGATGGCGATGACTACGCAAACAATAATAAAAATTGTAATCGTTTCGGTTTAAGTTGGGCTAAGTCAATATAATGAACAAAAGAAGCAAAATATAAACGCATATGAAATTAAATTTCATACAACAATTTAAAATAATATTGACTACAATTTCACGGTAATGAACTTTAGAGTCATTTGCAATTAAGCCAATCATAACACAGAATCACTCATCCATTTTCTCATTATTAAATAACCACGAGAAAAGAAAATTATAAAGAGACGAACAATAGCCATCGAAGTAGAAATTATAATAGTACTGACATATCGCTAAATTGCATTCGATTGTAGTTCGTTTGTTCTCAGATGAGTTGTTGTCCCTAATAATAGCTAACCGACAGAAGTCTTCTTCAATTAGCGTTCATTTTTATGTCGAAGTTGATGTCATATTGTATATTACAGATTAGGTTGATTAATTTTGGAGTCAATCAATTTTGACATCTTGTTCTTTCGATGACTTTAACTTTCAATCTCAAATTTCTACACCGTTCTTAGTTAGACTGCATTAAAGCCTAGTAGAAAGTTTGATATGTTATTGAATGTAGAAGCAATGGAACTAATTTTGGAATCACTTTTCGTATAGGTGTTCCAAAAAAAAAGACTTTTATATAGCAACAATCTGACTTGCGCTATTTTGTGATAAAAGTGGAGCGAGTATAGTGATGTGATTGTGAGCGAGATAGTGATTGACTAAATCCTTTCCACATAATCATCTGAGAGGGGACTAAATGGCAACAAGGTATAAGTTCTTAGTGTTTTATAACGAAAATAAGTGATATATTGTATTAGGCGAAATAGTGTAAAGTACTTAAGGTATTCAATGTCTCACGGACTCTGGCGTTATAATTTGTTTTTCCAAGGAACATGAAAACTGTTGAATTGGTGAAATAGATTAAAAACAAGTGAGAACATTACAGTTAGATAAGGCTGACCATTAGACACACTGCACCACTTTGTCTAATCACTCATTTTGGCAATAGTACACAAAATATTACACGTTACTTTCATGCAAATGCATGATTTTCATGAACACCCGACGAAAAATATAGACGAAAATGTTGTTGGCGTTACCGGAGATTTTCATTTCCTCTGCATAGTGGACGTCTTTACTCAGCGGTCGCGTTAATTTTTCAACTTTGAATCTTCAAATCAAGGAATGTTTGTGCCAAATTTCACGTTCCTATCTTCATATTTGCGGTTGTGGCAATTTGCAAAAATTATCCGCCAAATTGACGGATTTTTATAGAAAGAGGTATATAACATCGCCTTGGCAACGAAACGGTAAAAGTGGGCGTGTTCAGGAACCAATGAGTTAAGGTATATTTTTCTGCATTATATCATTAAAAACCAACATTTATAGGCATCGACTTAAATTGACAGTAACCTGTAAATCTGGTGTTAAAGAGTGAGTTTTGAAAGCGAAAGAACAAAAAAGAGGAAAAAAGTGATGTTTTGGAAGAGTAAGACAATTTTAATTATTCCCGGTAAGTTCACACAATAGTTAATAATGTTATATTTATATTTAAATAGCAATCTTCAGTACCACTAGGTTTCAGGCTTATTCTCCACCAGAACTGGATTGATGGATGCTGAACCAAACGTTACGGTAAAAAATGGATTGTGGGCAGAGAACACATGACCAGTTCGCAATGCCATGAGGTTCTCAGGACACCAACAGAAGTGCCCTTTATCTTTGTGAAATTTTGAACAATTAATTCAATGATAAGCCAATGTAATAAATTGCACATGTATAGGTCTTGGATCTATGGAATTTATATTAAATAAAAGAACTGAAAACATGAATTTTCTTACCTAATAAAACATAAACAATATTCGTTCTTAAATTAAAAAGAAAATATAGCATTAACTTACAATGACAAAGCTTGGAAAATTCACTATTTGTTTTAATCCAGTTTATTTCTAATCTAATTTATATTTTATATATATTCACACCATATTTTTTCTTCATTCTTCTATTTGCATCGTTCATCAGCTCCGTTTTTAAATCGCGTTGCTCTTGAGGATTCCATTTGTTGATGAGTGATTACAAAAATCTTTCGAATTGATCTCATTTCTCTTCTCTTGCAGCTCTCATTTCCATTCAGTAAATTTGTACATTACCGCGTCGGTTGGAGATACTAGACTTTCAACAAATTGTACAATCGATTCAACGTCTAAGCTTGTTTCAGTCCTAAACCACATTGGTGTACTTATATATATATATAGTGCTTATGCACGTATCATATTTACTAATTTGGCGCTATGAAGTCCCTTAAAAAGAACATAGCATCGTATAACCAGCTTTTGACGATATCAGAAGAAGTACCCCAGCGTAACTATAAAGTAACTCCCTTCGTATTGTAGTCCAATTTGTTTAATTTAGTTTAATTTTTTCTTCATTCTATCTGTTGTTAAATAACAAAAATTTAACAGCCCTTTTCAAGCCAGAAATCGTAGCTATATATTTTTCTTTTTTTCTCATAAGCACATGTGTTCATCTGCATACAAATGCATGCAATCAACTTTATTTTGACGGTTCATGCGCTAACGCAATCATTGTGTATAACGCAATCATTGTGTTTAGCACGTAAGTATTGATACACATTTCGCTCATAACCAAAAAAATGAATGCATTGTTTTGTATACAAATTTATCAGACTCGCAATAAATGAATCCATACATAAACTAACTTTTTCTTTTTCGTAGGCAGACAATTTCACCTTAAAAGTATTGCAGACGGGCAAGACCGCTACAAATCATGTTACAACTTTTCGTTTAATATAATACCATTTATAAAGTATCCTACTTATCTTATCTTCCTTATAAAACCACCACACCACTTTGCCCAATCCAACTCTATGTTCATCATAAAACGTTCAAAATTGCGCCTCGCACCTCTGCACTTTTCATGAGAATCCTTGTAGAGCGACATGGTCTCCTCCCTACTTATGTAGTTTAAACCTACCACAGTAAGTTCGCATGTTCATTCAGTATTTTTGCACCAATTTTGATCGTGAAATCGTAAATATTCGACCTCGTGGCCGTGTGGATGCTTATTTTCTGTAAAAACATTTTCTTGTGAGTGGGTTCAAAAAATGACCAGGTGTCAGGCACATAGACAGATACGCTTCGAAATTATATTCTATGTTAATGGGTATAATGAAAGGGGACCTATTTCAGGTCCTTTTGATTGTTGCATTCCCCTGCATAAACAATTGGTGCGAGATATAAACAATGAAAATTTGGTAAAAGTTGAAGGTTTATATTTTTCAATTATAGACCGAAAAACTTTCACTATAGATATCAATTAAGATATGAAACGAAATCCATTTTGAGTTGTGGAAGACGCTAGCGTTATTCAAAATTTTTATATGATGTTAATGAACTGGTTGAAGCTTTGATTGATATTCAAAGTATCCCGGACGTATAATATTAGCTTTATTTTCTATAATAATCAACGAATTAATTCAATTGTTCCCTCTTAAAATAAAATGGAAGTCGTTACCTGAGTTACTGCGGCACATAAAACCCATGCCACTGTGTATGCCACAAATATATACAAATTGTTACTTTCGTAAGGCAAAGGAGCATATCGCCACATGTTGTTCGAAAATAAAAGGAAACTCTGCATGTGCGCATCGCAAATAGATATGTTCATAGAAATAAGATGGCAAACCGCAACCATGAATGAAATTATTTAAGGACACAAAAAATATCCTCAAGACTACATGCGAAACGAATTCTTTTCTATTTATATTTATTAGCAAAGGATGCACATAAATACACTTAGCGAATATTATTAAACACAGAATATCTTTATATAATTTGAGATAACGTAAACCCCAAAATAAGCAGCCGTGAAAAGCTATTAGTATCTATAAGTAACCTAACTAAATTTCAAGAGCATTAATTATAAAAGCAGAAGACGAACATTTTTAAATCGACGCATTTGTACATCATGGACGAACTTGCGAAAATATGTGTTATTCAAAAATTTTGATTTGACAATCAATTGCAGCGTAATTGTAAACTTATGCAAGTAATGCGTGTGGAAATTTTAGTGACAATTTCTGTATATTAGATGATGGAAAATTAAAAAGAAATTCGAGTTTGGTAAGTGCTTTGTAAATATAGTGTAATTAGTTTATAGATTACTAAACGGAACAAAAGGTTTTCGCGAGCATTGCCACTGTCAGTCAAGTGTACAGCTATTATCCATATGCTCCCATAATCGTTTAAAATACCGAGTAATGTGAAAATGTTTATATGAACAGTGTGTAAGCTGAAAGCAACCATAAATGTGCTTTCTCAGTCATTGCTTAAATAAAGTAATTTCACTAACTTCATGTATAGAGATAATATTTTTCGTTTCCAAAATTTTCCTTACATATCAAACGGCATGAATTATCTGCAAATTTATTACAGGGTGCAAGAAAGTATCCCTAAATCCCTAAATACGGTGCGACCTACGCACATGATAATCGTCCGCCGAATAGAATGGACATTACCTTCTAAGACAAGTGAGCGAAACACACACACACTATTAATCGATGTAATTTGATAGCGTGCGGACTTATGTCTGAACTGCGATTGAGAAAACTTATTTCGGTTGGAGATTTTCAGTGGAAGTACGGGAAAACTGTATTAAAATGCGCGACCGTTGGCTTTCATCGATTTCGGGTTAAATTCAGTACAATATAAATAATATTGTAATTTTCTTCTCTGCGGGTTTTTTTGGCTTTCTTGCTTAGTGGGGGGGTCGTTCCGTGGCATAAGCAAAAGAAAGTGGGAAGAGCAGAAAAGACATGCCAGCTAATGCGCCATTGCTGCTATAAACGCAACTCTGTGCATTCACGAAAAAATTGTAAAATATTAATCCTTGGCAAAGACACACTCTGCTTTCCAGAGTAGCTTTTAATAAATAAGCTACAGTGATTTCCACCTCAAAAAAAGCTTACACACATACAAATAGATGTAGAGCACGCTATGTTTCACTGTAAAAAATTTGAGAATAGTACACCCTAAATAGTGCCCAGTGAGATATTGCAGATCATAACTATCGGCAAAGAAATCTGGAGCATCATACACGCGCTCACAAGCGGAGTGCTTCAAGAAGTACGGCTCTTGGAAAAGCTGCGGATAGAGAGCAGAGAGAGTGGTAGTCAATAGAGTGTTCCAGCGAGGGTCCACCTTAGGAAGCGCCGTAATTGCAACCAGTCTCCGCGATGTAATACCTGACGATGGATCCGCGAAGGAGAGTGGCCGAGATAATGTGTGGTAGTTTAGTACGTAGGCGCCATGGATGGCGAATCGTGCATGCTGTTGGCATGGGGCAGTAGTATCTTTGGAAACTTTCTGCCTCTAACTCACACACACACAACACATTGATAAGAAGCAAGTTGATTCCTAGTTTAATAATGGTAATGCTCTGCATAACGGTTAGTTCAATTTTCGCATAGACCGTACTATACCTAAACGTGTTCTTGTGCATCCGTCCCGTTATCCTAACTACACAATACACAATAATTGGATCATCAACACTGTCAACTATCAATTTATTATAATTAAATATATAAATATAAATATATTTATTTAACTTATTTGTAAATGTATTTATTTATTTTGTTTTCATATATATAAAGTTAGCTATTCTTACAAAGGGCTTTTTGGTATTAATTGTTGTGCGATTACTTTAAAAATGGATTGGCTTCACACTAAATGCATATCTAAAGCTAGTTCGGACAGTTTCGGCGTGTGGCCGCGTAGCTACGCCATGCGCTATGCCATGAGCTCATGGCAAGTGTGTGTCGCTGCAAGAGTTATGGATGCATCGGGTGTCTCGTCTAAGCGGACTCACTGGTCGCGCCCCGATTGCAGGACTAGGGAAATTGAGTTCTATGCCTTGTGTTTCCAGACCAATTTTGGAGTATATGTCCAAAAATTAGCCGCACTTTTCGACGTCGTCAAAAAGAAATATGATTCGTTTAATAAGTCTAAGTTAAGAACAGATCCCGCCCTAAGTCGTATCGCGTTGTTGCTTCTAGTGAGACTACTTCCTCCCTTTGCCGGAAGGTCCTTCGTTTACTTGAGCTAATAAAAAAAAAAATATAAGGATATTAATACTGCTTTATGAGGGGTATGTGTCAAATTTGACTACTCCAAACCTCTCTTCTAGGCAGCGTTTTTCTCTGCTTCGCGCTGCCCTTAATAATGCAATCTGTCGGTTGTCAATAAAGACGTCTTTTCTATTAAACCAGGTTTCATCATCTACTTTATCTTGCTCTCATTTTCCTAATTCATTACCTGCATGTACTAAGCCAGGTACTGGATCTTTCCCGCAGAGAATAGGCGATAATGGGGACGACATTGTTCCAACTGTCACTCTGGCAGGTTTCTTTCCTACTCTTGTTAGGAGTATCTTAGGATCTGTGACTACAGAGGGTCTTTAAACTCAATGGTGGTGTCTACAGTTAGAACAGTGTGATGGTAGCTCAAATAGTACTCCACATTTTTTTTTTTGGTATGATCAAGTTAGCTTAGTTTTTGTTTTTGAAAAAAAGGCATTCAGTTTCTAACTATCTTCTGATAGTCTTGAAAAAAAAAAAAAAGAGTCGAACAGATTAACTTTGGGTTGTTAGTGTTCCCTGTTCAGAAATGACAGTCTAATTAAGATCGAGGGTGGCGTCCTTATAGGTGTATCCCCTGTCTTGAACTACATTTTTTTGGTTCTAACTTTATCATAAGTCAAATAAAATCTTGAATAGTTTTTGTGTTTTAAGAAAACATATATGCAGTTTTTAATAAGAGAAACCTTTATTAGGCTACTGTATATAACTAATTTGACTTAAGAATAAAATATAGTTGAAATAGAGAGGAATAATCACCGCCCACATGTGTAAAAGGCAGAGTGTTGCAATAAACCGTCGTAAATAAACAGGAGGTTAATGAAGCCAGGTTTCTCTAATAAAGATCAACCTGTGAGTGCAGATGTTTGTGTTGAGTATATAGATATATCTATTGTGAGGAGTCGAAGCCGTCCCTCCTTTTGACACATGTTTGTTGTCTTGGAGAGGGAAGTGTTAGAATAAGCTAGCGCTAAGCTAGAACAC
This sequence comes from Glossina morsitans morsitans, assembly GCA_001077435.1. Lineage (NCBI taxonomy): Eukaryota > Metazoa > Arthropoda > Insecta > Diptera > Glossinidae > Glossina > Glossina morsitans. Next base: position 133,148 of record CCAG010012735.1, read on the forward strand.
TGTATTAAGTTGACATATGAAACGACGGGTTTAGGGAAACCTAGGCCGGCAAAAGACAGCCTCGTTGGAAGTATAACTCAGGTGACTTCCACCGTCGTCTGAGTCGAGGGACTGTAAATTACCGCTTCGCCTTTTTCTTCTGGATTGGGCAGCCAACACGTCGAGATGGGTTCGTTCTCTTAGAGTAAGAGATAAAATATTATGGTAAATTTCTCTAGCATCACTGTCAATAGTGAAAGAAGAATGAAATCAAGACCCGCCGGGAATTTTTGCATATCTAGAAGAGAGTTGTTTTAGATCTCAATTAGACTAAAGAATGAAAAATAACTAAAGAACGAAAAATGTTTCCGAAAACAAATTTTCTTGTGGGGGAACACCTGGTAACCGGCGGACTACCCTCGACATCAGATAAACGGCAGAGAACTGCCTCACAATACATATATTTAACCCAACAACAGGTGCATAATCCGGCAGCGGCTCCGACCAAGCTAACCTCTAACCTTTAGCTTTTAGAACAACGTTTAATAAGGCCTTGCATAGATCTTTACTAATGTTGAACTCATTATATAAATTGAAGCAAAAATTTAAGAGCAGATCAACATGTTTATCTTGTGTATCAATATGAAAGTAACAGAATTTTTCAGCTCCTTTCAATTTAACAGCTTAAAAAAAGTATTCTTCGACAAATTTTTTGGATGGAAAGTTACGTAACCAACATTCGAAGACATTATTAAGCATATGTTCAGGTAGTACAAATCTTTGTTTGGAGAGTATTAAAAAAAAAAAACATCGGACGCATGCTCACGGGTATTTTTATGTGAAATGGCTCTGCTGCCCGAGCGTTTTTTTACAAATTTGAATATTAAAAAAAAAATCATTCAACCTAGTTCTCTATGTAGCTAGGGAAATACGCGGGAGTTTAAACTAATTTTTATTTTTGTGAGATTGAAGAGAATTTGAATGCAAGGTTCAATTTTCAACAAGAGAAAGTTAATCTTTTGCTAATAAAAATATTTAAATTGGTGGAAACTACCAAACAAATTTTTCCAACGTTGACTCCGACTTAACTGAACTACACCTCGTAAAATCTATTTCTATTCCAAATTTGGCTATTTTCGAAAATATATATTTCGAATGATGTGTTATAAGGTTTACGGTCACCAAAATATAGTTGTGCGGATCGGCTTGATGGAACATCAGCATGTATATGCAAATTATGCATTCATGAACTGTGTGGTGTTATCTCAAGAAGTTTTATTTCTTGTAATGTAGTTTGTATAGATAGAGCTGTAAGGCTATACTTTGTGCCTCCTGGCTAGCCCAGCTACATTTGCAAAAATAAATTATAAATAATTTAAACCTATCGAGATCACTAATTGCGTGACGTCACATAACAGTCCGTCGGTATTGTTCTCCTGTTCGTTTGTCTGTGGCTGTGTATTTGTCGGTCTAATATTGCACCCATACACACACACACACGCACTGACTTACTTATCCCATCCCCACGAAACCTCCTCATCTTCTAATCAGAGAATATCCTTCAACTTGCTTTTATATTTTTTTTACCTTACACTATTGTCATTCATTATTTTTACATAAAAAAAATATATTACATAGATTGGTTCTCAATCATAAAATTTATATACAATATAAAAAAAGAAAAGGGGTTAACTTATCTTTTTACATACAGTAATAGATCACGTTCAAGATGTCCTCCTCTTCCTCCCCTCGCTTGGCACTTGAATACGTCTTCATCACATCAGGCATACGTCCTACGGATTTATACATATATATTGTTGCTGCTCTTTGTAAAGTTACATTGTTTTTGGTTTTTTTCTTTCTTGGCCTGACTAAAACTGTATATTTTTATACTTGGAATATAGCCCGTTCTTCAATTACAACACGCCTTCGACGGAATTGTGCCACTTTACTTAACTCCGACTTGTTTCTTCAGTATTTATTTCGTTAATGTTTAAAACGGCAACTTTTTTTATTTTTTGTAAAGAAATAAATTCCACTAAATTTGACAAAAGGTATTTCTGCTACTCTTAATGTTCGTTAACTTATTTTCCGATAGTTTCTGCTTTCTGATTGATTTTAATCTATTTCTTTAATATTTTTTATTGTTATTAATTTATTTCTTCCTCAATTCTGAACAATTTTCTTGACCTCATACATCCTTTTTTTTAATTCTTTTCACGTTACACCATATAAGAGACTTTCCATTCGAACATCTCAATAGCTCGCACATCACTTCTCGAGATTTTATTCTGTTTAAAATAAGCTTTAAAAAGCTAAATGTAAAATTATGCATAATATTTTGCCAAAGACGTCGCCCACGGGAGTAACTTTTCCATCTTGCTTAGCTCATTATTCTATTGTTTGTTTTCATAACACGTGAGAGGAAAGTGATAAATTTTGTATAACCCAAACACCACGTTGCTTTAACGTTATAAGGGTGAGCATTAAAGGATATATGGTCGCACGCGGGATATTCTGGCCCCGCTCTTTTGAGTTTTGAGCAACAGTCACATTCGGTTTCCGTGCATTGGCTGGCATTATCAATTACCACATGCGTAAAATGATTAGGTGGGAAACCCATTTGCAAAAAATTGCCTGGGGAGCGCAAGTGCCATTCTCGATGGCGTCCTAAATACTTCATTCGACGTTTTAGCTTGAGTTCGGACTCAGTCATAATCATACGATTGATATTTGCTGTTACCGATGATGATGGATTGAAAACAGGAACTTGTGAACGGCAGATGAAGAATCCAATAATCAAAAAAATCCTTTAGATGAAATTGAAATTCATGGGGCAGCTCATTTTAGAAATTTGTTTAAACATATGTTTAAAAAACATGTTTCAGTTGTACAAGTAGTTTCATATCTTCTTCCTCTTTTTCAATCAATGTGGAACATAAAGCCGCTAATGTGGAACTCACAGCCGCTTTTGTGGAACTCAGCCGCTTTTGTGAAACTCACATATTGTTGAGCATATCCACATATTGTTTACATTAAACAGCTGATGCTAAGAGTAAGTACGAAAAGCGAATATAAATTTGGTAAGAGTAATGCAAAGAGTTCGCCTGAAAAAGTAATTCAAAGAGTTCGCCTGAAAATTTGATTACATCTGAGAAAATATTGAAGAAAACATGTCTTAATAAATAAACATAATAAACATAAAGTCGATAAACGTTATTCTTTTTTTCGGTATCTAAAAAGTCTAGCTTGGTCCATCTCTACCCAACAAACCAAAAAAAAAAAAAAATATCCAAAAAGTTTTTTAAAAAAACGATAAAGCGGCAATCTGCCCGCAAAATTTTTTCGGTGACACGCTTTGATCTTGCAAAAATTAATTGTTCCTTTGGCTAATTTTTAATGTTATTATATTATAATATGAAGCTTTCATTTTGGTATTTAATTTTCCCCTATAAAACCACTGGGCCATTATCAAAGCTAAGAGAATCCAATTTAGCTTTCTCCTATAGGACGACTTCACTTCTCATTGCCGATTCTTTTCATTTGTCTTGTCCGTATTCTCTCTTGTCCAATCAAAAAGAGAAACACCCCATTTGCTTATGCAAAACCATACTTATGCTATACAGACGGACTTTCGACTTAGTTCTCTTTTCAAAATTCTCTCTTTAAGTGACGCTACTATGTGAGCGGAGAATTATGGAAAGTACTACTCTTTTTGTAAAGAGCAGAAAAAAAGCCAACCGACAGCCACCCCCTACACGCATATGCGGACCCATTCCTGGAATGGACTATAAAGACATTGCCAAGATAAGTTGAGTGTCTTACTTAAATTGTATGAACGAATTGTTACTGAGCAACAACCCGAAGCATCACATAACGCTATCCAATTTTTGCAAACTTAAGTTACCCTTTAAAAATTTCGTTTTTTTTCAGTTTCTTTCATAAAAAAGATAAATATTAAAATTTCTCTCCACATGCCTTTCATGATACCCCCATATATGTCAGAGACTAAACAATAGATCTATCTGATCCATATTACCTATCGTTAATTTTTTTGCTAAATTGTTACTATGGACCAATTTTCCTCATATAATATTAAAAATGAAATCTTTTTCTGAAGAAATTACTGTTCATCAGAAATCTTACATGGAAAAATAGAACCATGTGGTTAAATTTTGGTGCACTTAATTTTTTATATCAAATTGTTATGATGAACAAAGTTTCATCATAAATCATTGACACTTACACCTTTCTGGCATGTAAAGTTTTACGTTTCATGAGAATCCTTATTTGCAATGGTGCTATGATTTAAAATAGATTTGGGTTGATTGAGAGGAGGGCTTGTTATGAACACATAACATTGAGTGCAGGATTGTCATGTTATAAAGAAATAACGACGATGTGTCTTAAAATCGAGGTGATTTTGGCGACATTAGATAAGCGTCAGGATAACCATATTAAGGATAAATAAAAATGAAACACAATATGCAATTAAATTTCGAAATTATATTATTTACTCTCTTAATCCAACCATTCGCGCAATGCGCAAATAAAGTTTCGCGATTTCTCGCGGTGTACCTGATTTTGAGGATTAATAATTATTCCAAAGTGAATCAAAGTTATTAAAATATACGCGCTGATTGAATCCAATTGATCGTTATTATTCTGGTTCTAATTGATTGAATTGTATATTGAATTGAACACAATTGTTTTGAATTAAATTTTTGTGTCTAAAGGGTATCTTATATACTTAAATATAATTACAAATAATGGTTATGTTAAAAATAATTGCAATAAAATTAGCTCCAACAAAAACAATACTTATACTAACGAAATATGTAAATGCTTATGCAAATATAAAATAGGTCACTAGAATTGCGTTAAAATCAAGTATGCTTACTGAGATTAAATAATTACAACGGTATCCAAAAAGTAGACCTACGCGATCCAAATTCGATAGCGTTGATTTCTATGTCAATTTACTATTACGAACCAAATTAATGATTTCATTTTCGTAGGAACGTTTATATGAGGAGGGCTCCAAAAATTGCCCCAGCCGAACTAAATTTTCCATACCAATTTAGAATGTCAAACTACTATTATTCATCGAATTTTGTCGAGAAATGTTGAAAATTGCATTTTTTCCATATCACTTTATAAAATAAACCGGTATATACGGAGTGGTCAAAAAAGTGGACCAATTCGAAACATTTCCAATAGCCTTCGTCCTTGGCTCAAAGCACGTCAGCGTATTCCGAAAATTTCATCAAAATATCTCAAAAGTTACAACCTGTGATATACATCAGACGTACGCAGAGATTCATAGACCGTGCGTCTACCTTCAGCATTCCTGGATGTTACATAACTCCACACAAACGTAGTATATCCTGTGCCACAAGTGGTATAAGGTATAAAACTGAGAACTGTAGAATTACATCGTTGAGAAAATTGTTTTGGAAAACCGTGCTTGTAGAAAAAAACGTTTAAAGTTTTTAAACGCGTTAGAGCTATGTTTCTTACAGCAATAAATTTTCTATTATTTTTCCCAGCATCATATAATTGCCCTCCAGGTTCAAAAATTTTCTTTCATTCTCATTCCTCGAAAGTGCCATTCTTGCTGCATCTGCCGAGGACAAAATTGAGCCTTTTACACGTTACGTTTAGCGAAATGACAATAAAAACGGCGAAGAAATGTCTGATTCTACGGCTACAGATTTTTGATTTTTTAAAAAGATTTTAAATTAACCAAAACATTTTCTGAAGACATCTGTTAATGTAGTTTCCAGCAGGAATTTATTTGAATCAGAGAGGTTCCTTTGAGCGCTTGGCCCTAAATAAAGCCCTATAAAAATTTCGAAGAAAAAAGGATTCACAGGATCCATTTAAAAAGTATTTACCGTCGTTTTCATTCCTAAGATCGTAGAACTGGACGGGAAACATTTAGCTAACTTTTTAAATAAAATACGAACTCCTAAATGATTATTTGAACGAACCGTTTATGCAACGTGAATTTTATCAGCTTGGAGTGAATTGAAAACCATGACTTAAGGATTTAATATGAACCATTTTCGAAGGTTTTACTAGAACCATTGTAGATAACGTGCGCCAGCAAGTTTTTGAAGACGGCCTTTGACGAATTCGAAAGAGTTAGGAGTGGTTAGTGGGAACTCTATAAAAATGAAAAACACAATAGCTCTATCAGACGCTGAAGTGGGGACCATACAGCCACAATTATCACTATAACGCCAAATGACTTGTGACAAACTGAGGTCCCTCACGCTATGATTATATCTGCAGGGTTAGACTTTTCTACCGAAAGGCAATAAATTCTACGTTAGGAGGAGTACGAAATCCAAATAGGATGGGATTACAGCAAATGTGGCAAGTAAAACACCACCACCAGTGCGATCCAATCGATCCTTTCTGAAAACCTTGAAAGAATTGTGGAAAGGTTCCGATGAACGTAAATCAGGGTTTAACCAGGTTTCGGTGAAAGCCATCAGCAAAACTCTGTGCTCACTGAATTTAGGAGAGTGGAACGAATTTTTGTGCTTAGGCTCCTAACATTTTGGTAAAAGAAAGAAATTGCCCCTCAAGGAATATTTAGTTTTCTAAAGGTGGAAGTACTACCGAATTAGTATTGCGGTGACGACCCCACGGAATGAATTCCTTTATTGAGGATCCAACTGGTCATACTGTTTTATTTAACAAAATGTGCATGTCTTTAGTCGGAAGTGAAACTTTAAAAGACGACATAGCTGTTTGTTGCGATGGGGTTAATGAAAATGCTAATACGCTTCAAATTGACGGATGTGACTTCTACAGCAAGATAACTTTTTATGTTATTCTCATATATTGCCTTTCTGGGGGGTCAAACAGACGTCATCTGTATTAGGGACACACAGGATTCACAGGTAGAGAATTTTGAGTTGGGGAGAAAATAAAGGGAGTGAATACACTTGCTTGTGCAGCTTGCACCACTTGCGCGGTATGGTGAGCAGCGGACACATTCCAACAGCTAGGAGGAGAAGTAGATTTGTTATTTTTATTAATATTCGTTGGGGATGTAGACACAAAAGCCTGAGTGGCAACTTGAGAGGAGCTGAAAAGAGAAGGACTTCCCGACTTATTCGTAGCTTGTGTGTTGCCATCTGAGTCAACGATAGAGGAAACGCTAATGTTCTCTGGAGGCAAGGATGGAACGCACGAATAAATCGATGTATGAAATTTAGCCGAAGATGGAGGTGGAGTATCGCACATGAGTCTACGGGTTGGTCTCTTTCAGGATGGGTGAGAAGATGGGTGCTCTCGGTAACGACGCTCATCAAACATTGTTCAAACTTTTCGCACAAGATTTTCACTTAATTCAGAAAAACCATTCTTTGTCGCCGTACAAAGCTTATAAACGTCAATGTCCCGCTTCCCACATTCGTGGCATGACCAATGTAATCCTTTCGAAGGATCCAGAATAGCGTCCGCAGTACGGTCAATGATACCTGTGACAAAAACGCTCCCAAAGCCAACAAGTATTGAATCGGTCCATATTAGAAAACAACAGGCAAAATAGAGATTGTGAAAAAAGAATAAAGAAGGAAAGAAGATTGTGAAAGTGAAAAAGTTAGTCACGTATTCAAAAATGATCTTCTAAATTAGACGCAACCTACATATTATCAAAAAGAGGAAAACTCTAAACACCGCAGCCTAACGTAGATGTTTGCAAGCAACAACACGCAAAAAGCAAGAAAGAGACCTTTAAGCACAAGTAAGATAAAGCAAAAAAATAAAAAGGTGCACACAAGTAAAAAATATGCGCGCAGAGTTGCCAAACTGAATAGAAGAAGCAAATAGTCCGCAATCGGGCAAAGCTCCCAGCCCAAATTGAAGATCACTTTCTCGGTTGTTTTTGCTGCATGCCCGCGGGCGTTGTTTTTGCCAGTAAACCGCCTTTCTCCCAAGGACATCGTTTTGTTGCATTAGTTAGGTTTGACATCGTTCCGACGTAGAAGTTTCACACTGCTTTAGAAGTTCGAACATAGTGTATTTATTTGGATGCGTACATATTTTTCTACATACTCTTTAGCCATTCTCTACGTCGTGTAGAGAAAGTCGGACTTTGTTTTGAAAATCATGGTCTTTATTGATAAAGCTTTTTCAGCACTTTTATGTCTGCCCTGATCTTCAGTACGAATGTTTACCTGGTAAATCCTTTTATGTCACATAGGTTCATATAAATTATTTCTTTTAACTTTAAATTTAAAAAATGGAAGACCTGAAAAGGGAGTAAGAAAAACCAATTGTAAGCCAATTCATTCATTCTTGTACAAAGCATTGATGCAGTTTTCAAACAATACTATGTATAAAAATTGGGTAATAGAATGCATTGCGACCATTTTCACAACCGATACAAAAAGATTAAAAAGTTAAAACACAAAAATTAAGTCAAATCTCTAAGCTTGTTGCAATAATTACCTACGTATGTAGGAATGAGAAACAAGCAGATGAAATTCTAAACCATAAACTATTTTTCAAAGAATGGATGTCACTGTTTAAAGTTAATTGAATTACTTAAATCGATATTCCAATCATACGCACAAAAGTAAAGGAAAAAATTCTGAAAAATTATTTTACTGTTCATTCAATGCTTCACATTTAAATTTTCTAGGAATTTCGATGTTATCAATGTGACGTGCTCTGATCAACCAAAGACTGATAAAATAGATGATTCTTTAAAAAGTTGAGGAGGAGGGGACATGTTGTACTGTTGCAGGAGTAAACCATTCAAAAAGTGTTTCGTCGAATAAGGTTGAAAAAAAGCTCGATGTTTGGGAATAACTTTCATGTGCCAAACCGAAATGGAACATTTTTAATCGATCAGGAGCGACAATAATGCGGGGAAACAGTCAGATAGAGAAATTTGTCCTGAAATGGTGGCAAAAGTTGGATTGGTGCCTTCTGTGTTAGAAGAGACTGGAAAGAAATTTTGCATTGAGTACTGTTCCAACATGAACACACAATTTTTCCCGCTCTCTACATCAAATATGATCACAGTGCACAATTGACCTATAGGGTACAGAATCCTTCCATCACGAATAGCTTGGCAATAATTGGCAAAGCTTGGCTGCGAAAGTTTGATGCATCCGTCTTACAACCCGAAGTTTGACCACCCTTTATTTCACTTTCTGCAGGGCTTTCCTAATGGTACGAAGTTGACTTTAAAAGAGGCTTGTGAAAATCACTTTCTTCAGTTTTTGCCCACAAATCTCAAAATTTTTTCTTTTGGTTTGAGAACTCTGTAATAGTTTATAGAAAATTTTAATAAAAATTAAAGTTTCCGGAGTGATGATTTTTTTATGGCAAAAAATAATTAACATTTTTCATACGATTCATTTTTTTTTCGAAAAGAAAAAAAGTGAGATAAATAATAAAAATTAACAAAAACGAAAAATGTAAATTTATATTCCTTTGCAGCAAAATGTCTTACTATTGAAATATATTTTTTTTTTTTATGGTCCAGCCTTTGTACATTATCCCTAAGTTCCATACCGACGTAAGAACAAACCACGTGAACAATATTTTTTCATGGCTCCTCATTAGTGTAATATTTTCTTAGGATATGGGAGCAGAAACTGATCCTCGCTCAGGCTTTTCCACAACGAGACTGCTAAAACTCCCAGATATGCTATTTTTTCATATAGTATCCACCCCGAATATACTCTTCTGAAAAGATTTTATCAAAGAATAGTTCGTTGTTTTCCATGCATTGCAAAAATTTCCGAAAGTATATCCACGTGGACGTATTTTTATAAAAATATCTCCACAACCATTTGCATTTCATTCTTATTTTTGTAGCGGCGATTACTTTTCATATCTTGGAATCGCTTTAGAGACATTGTAGAAATAGGAAGTAAAAGTGAAGCATCTGGAGATGCTTCTTAACTTGCTATAACTTGCATATTTTATATACGTACGTCATTATAATATTAATCGCATAGAATTTTTTCATTTAGGAAACATATATGTTGAATGATTCCTTTCCGCAATAAATGGCGAATAGTTTCTCGCATACGTTTCTTTGGTAAATATTTGTATGAGATATTAGTACGATGTTTCACAGGCTATTTTAATTCCACGTCGACGCTCATATATCAGTCACTTTCCGAAACATGCCTTGTCGAAACCAAACGTTCTTCCTCAGTTCTAAGTGGCCAGGGCAGATCACTTTCATTTTCTGTATCAGAAAATATTTCCAAGTTTTCAATGCATGAGTTGTCATTATTTTCCCTTTCTGCAGCAAATTTTTTATGAGCATAAGAAACATTTTTTGGCAATAAATAGCCACAGCAATTTTCCGAAAAGAAGAAATCTGTTCATAAAAAATACTCACATCGAAGTACTAAAACTTTTGCCCATACTCATATAATTGCTTAAGCAAATGAGCGCGCAAGCGTCCCTTCAATATATTCTGCTATAGCACAAATAACCTCATACTCTTATGCGTACTCGTCAAACAAACTCGCTCTCCCATGCTTTCTTTCAAAGCGTTCGTTTACATTTCGGGTATTGTATTGCTAAATGAAAATTTTCTGGCGCAAATATTGCTAGCGAAACCATAAAACTCTTACTTCTCTTCTTTTGTAGTGAATAAGTTAAAATCAAATTTTTTTTCATTTTATTATTGACAGTAATTATGATAAAAAACTAAACGTCGAAGGGTGTGAATAGGTTAAAGTCGCAAAAAATTATTAAATACTTTTAATAAGCTTTTGTTCAATGTGTATAAAATAATATAATAATAATAAATAGGGCATAATAATAATAAGAGCTTCACTGATCTTTGCCACATCCCAGACTGTCTGTCAAGACTAAAATAGCTTCTCAGACATTGTCCGACCATGTTCAATAGGCGCAAGCATTTGGAACTTTATCGTTTATGACATCTGAGCCCTGTCAACTTGGTCAATCGATGCTTCTCTCCTTGTCGCGAATGGCAAAGGATAAGACAATCGAAGTTATTATCAATATATCATGGCGATGTTAAATGTTTCTTAAAATTCCTGACGTTAATTATCGTCCAACGCTTGACATCTCTCTCCTTCTATTTTCAAACAAGATGGGGTAATCGGATATCCGTTAAGAAAGCCATTTCGCACAAAACTTTTATGTAAATAGCATTGCGCTTCTAGAAAGACTATTGATTTAAAGTGTGACGGCGATTCGGCACTTTGCCTCATAACTGTTCTGTTAGGGTAATTGATTTCCGAGTTGTAACTTGGTTGTAAGAAAACGTTTCGTTTCATGTTTACTTTTTTAGCTCTAAGATCGTAGTTCTGGTTTCAACGACCCAATCAAATCAAAGAATATAGCTAAGTGAATTCTCCCTATCATGTTTGTGTATACTTTATGTTGATGCGATAAGTATTTTTAGAATATTCTTATATTTAAGCACGTGCATTACTTGAAGGTAATGGAAGTTTTTTATTTAAACTCTTTATAAAGGAATTTTAACTCTCCCAACCTTAGTAGTACTTTTATGCAATGAAAACACAAAAATTGTAATAATTGTATTTCACACAGTGGCCGACCTTCTTAAGTGAACCATTATTGCCTTGCATAGAGTGGTAATAATGCAAATGATGAAAAAATGAACAATGATAACGATTACGGTGTTGCCGTTGAGCCGAAGCTTTTGTAAGCGTTTTCACAACACCCTTAAATGCTTTTAGTAACGGTCAGTACGTGCTTAAGAGGAAAGTCTAGACAACAAAGTAGTGCTAAATAAAAATTTTCACACAAACTAGTTTTTTGTTATTATTACTCTCTCCGTATGAAATGAATAGAAGTAAATTTGACTGAAATGTACAATTTTTTTATAAAGAATCTTTCTTTCGTAATTGAAATTGTTCAAGACCAATATTCTGGAACCCGTCAAGTATAAATCAGCGTTGTGAAAACACATAATAAAGAATTAAAAGCAAGTAGAAACAAGTAAGAAAATTAAATTCGGTTGGGACCAAATTTTTTATACCCATCACCGGTTACCCCAAAAAAAGACAAAAGAAGTAAAAAAACTAAATTCTTATTCTCTACAATGTGGGGAGGGCGCAGTTGATTTCTTCTATTTTCAAAATAAACCTTTTTGTCACATAGGCATATGGGCGTTGTAGATGTGTACTTTGAAAAGCTTAGGTCAATTCCAAATTCTTTTAGAAATTTTTAGGCGATATCTGAGTGCAAGAAAGTGTTTCTGTCAAAGTTGAAGTCGATAGCTTCATGTTTGTGGCCAGAAGAACGTTTACAACATACATTACACAGACATTACACAGACGGACAGACGCATATCTTTAAAACGATTTAGGATTTGATGCTGATCAAGAATATATACACTATGTGGGGTCGAAGATGCTTCTTTTTAGGCAAGGGAAATGTTCTGACGAAATGAATATCACGTCATCCTTCGGTGATGGAAATAAATAAATATGCGCGAAACGTAGCCAGAATAGATAGTTTGGTATACGCTGTGCAACCCTGATTCCATAATTTCGAAAATTAATTTGCACAAATACATTAAAGCCAAATGTAAATTTTTATGGAATTCCCAAATAAATATAAAAAAGTATATAGCATTAATTTGGTCAGTCCTTATAACCAGTAGTGGAAATATTTTTGCATCAAGCATGGAGAGGTGGAGGATATGTTGTACAAAAGTCTAATGTCAATCTGTTTACGAAAACTAGTTTCAAAAAATATTTCTATACATTCTTTAAATTATTTATTGTAAAAAAATTTATAATAACAATTGTACATTTTATAATATAATATTTTAGTTAGCGATGCACCGGCTCTTGCAAAAGAGCTTTCTATCATTTTTCAAAAATCGATTATAAAATCCCTTAAAGGAATATTACAGAAAAAAGTTTACTCAATATAATACAGATATAGATTTAGATTGTACAGCTTTCAGAACGTAAGACAAATATTAGCAAAGATATTGTCAGTATGGGGGCCAAAAATGTGGCTATCACATCTCTTCGCTTTGCTATAGAAAACGACGCTTGCCTGAGCACACTTACACGGTCGTATATTGACAAATTAAACCCGGGTAATCTCACAGTCTGCCTAGCGGTTAGAAAAACTGCAGGGACGAAGCTTTTGTCAAGATGCCGGACCATTGTGCTGTAAAGTTAGTAATGAGGTTTGGCAGGAACGGGCAAGCTTTTGAGCCCGGGGTAAAAACAAAGATATGGTACACCGACAGTTCAAAATTGGTAAATGGAAAAACTGAGACTAAGGTTGGTGGCCAGTGCTTTCAGAAGACCATACCAATGGGACATAGTCCCTCCATATACTAACCAGAAGTCTGCGCAATCACCGCATATGCATCCGAACGCCTAAGAGCTCCCTTAAAGTCCGTGAAGAAGCGAATGATAACATCCAGGGTTGTGTTGGAGTGCCTTCAACCACTGAATGAGTTAGACAGGCAAAATGAAGTGCATCTAATATGGGTGCCTGGCCATTAGGCTGTTGAGGGCAATAAAAGGGCTGCCTGTCTAGCCAAAAGGGGAACACGAGGAGCCATAATAGATCTTAAACCTTTCTGTGGCGTGCGAAGAAGCTACCTTAAGAGGCTGGTACCGCAATTTGCACAGAATAAAGCGGATTGCTGTCGGCAGTAATGTGCAGGACGACGACAGGCAAAAAGATTCATAAAATTTTCCGCTAAGGCACATAAACTGCTGGAACTCACCGGCTTCTAAGTGGATTGTAATTTCCTCAGGTATATATTAAAATTACACCTCTATGCAAATACAGATTTACTTTCCGTAGGAATTGTTGAGCTCAAAAGGTTCCAAAATTGAATTACGTGTTGAAAATTCAGAACAATTAATTTTTGTGTCGAATTACTATTATGGGTTAATTTTCATGATAAAATATTTAAATTTAAACTTTTCTGGCTTTCCATGAAAATCCTTATACAGAGTTGGATCAAAAAAATTGGACGATTATCATTATGATCTGATTTCCATTATAAAGCACTGAAAACTAGACCTTTTTGTCATATGAACTTTAGTTTTCGTTATATGAGAGGGGGTTCAAAAAAGGGCCCGCGGTGCTCCAAGGTCTTTACACCAATTTAGAATGCCGAAATATTATTATTTAGATACTTTTGTCACGAAATTTTCAAAATTGCAAGTTTTCTCACATAATGACTTTTAAAAATAAGGCGTTATATTGCGAGTGGTCGAAAAAGTAGATCGATCCAAACGTTTTCAACAGAGTTCGTCGTGCGGCCTGTAGCTTGAACACAAATTTACAGATTCAGAATCATTTTCTGAACCGATCGGTATAATAAAAGATGGGCCCTTGAACCCTTACGCGTGCTACTTACATCTTTACAAGCGCAATATGCCCTTTACCACAAGTGGTGCAGAAAGAGAACTTTTGGCGACCTATATCCTGTGCTTACTGACGTTGTAACTTCTTGAAACTTATTGAAACTTACATGTAAAACATCTCTCTCAAAATAAAAAATTATCGAGGCAGTTACGTAATTAAATCATTTATTGATTTGTATGAACAGAAACGGGACGAGTTCGTGGATTGATCTAGTTCCTGCCAAAAGTAGTGTTTGCTCTTTTAAACCAGGCAGATTGGCGACCATAGTTCTGTAATGGCGGGCAATTGTCATCGTAGGAGATGTCGTCAGGACATTCGAAGTAATTTGTGGAAAACTTCTCTTTTACCTCTTTATAAGAGAGATTTTTAATTGCTATGATTTTATTGATGTTTACTTCAAGCTCCCTGTTCGGGCAACACTTCTTGAGAGTGTTGTGCTCACCTGAACCATACGATAAACACTTCATCTTCTTACAGTTCACACACTTCGAAGACTTCCCATAATTCAGGTATCTGCTCTCAATAGCTTTGCAGAATTTCGAAACGTGACCGTATCTACCGCACTTAAACATTGCTTTAAGTTGGATATAAAGTACTCCACCGGCAGATGACAATAATTAAAATTGATTGACTTC